>WOXC01012436.1:0-235265 GCA_011680675.1 Gymnobelideus leadbeateri | reverse complement strand
CTTCTAGAGTTGGAAGGGACCCCAGAGTCTATCAAATCCTCTCTTCCCAGTTTTACAGATGAGGAAAGGTAGGCCCAAGATATTAAATGACTTGTGCAAAGTCACACAGGTAATAAATTATCAAAGATGGGATTTGAACCTTTGTTTTTTTATCTCACTCCACTTGAATGTGAGTGGATGGCTGAATGCATAATACCCAAAGTCATTTCTCAGACTTCTTCCTCCTGGTTTTAGGTATATGTGGGTGGGATTCCACTGAGTGAGAGACACATCCTACTCTTGACCTTGTCCTTTCTTTGGCTTTAATGGAGAACTTTTCTAAGAGCAGCTCTTCAGGCTATGGAGAAGTTTGCCATCATTTGAATTCTTCAGGCAAATGTGATCTTGGGAAAACCACTTAAATTTTGATTCTCAGTTTCTTTATCTGTGAAATTGGCATATTTATTTCTGCTGTTACCTAACTCTACCTCACAGATATGTTTTAAAGATTAAATGAGATACTAGATATCTTCATCAGATGTACTAGGTGGTATGACCCTAGGAAAGACACTTCTACTCTCTGTGAGAAACACTGTCTAACAATATTTTAAGAAGAGAATATGGGTATAAAAATAGCCTCTCAGGTTATTTGGAATTGGTACAAGCATTCACACTTCTCTATCATAAGGACATATTTTTTGAGCATCTATAATGGGCAGGGCAGTAGCATGAGGACTAGGGAGAACAGAAAGAGGATATATGTCATTTTCTCTTCAGTTGTCACAGGGATGGTGTCCTTGGACTGATGCTTCAGAAGGTTGCTAACATGGTCAGGCATGATGGCAGACGCCTGTGAGCCCTGCCACTAAGGGAGGCTAAGGCTGCTGATTCCCCTTGGGTTCAGGAGTTCTGAGCTGCAGCAGGGTTGAAGCCAATTGGGTGCCCTTGCTCAGTCTGGGGCCAATGTGGTGAGATACCACCAGGTAGCCTGAGGAGAACCTACCCAGCTCAAGTCAGAAAAACAATGGTTAAAACTTCTGTGATAATCCGTACTGGGATTTGGCCCAGGAATGACCACTGCCCTTCCAGCCTAATCAAGATAGGGAATCCCAGTCACCAAAAAAAAGTTGCTCACCCCCTTTATGCTGAAGGACATATTTGCACAAATACTTGTGGAGAGGGCATCTATGAATGAAAGCACATGCCCAAGTGGCTGAGATGAAAGCTTGAGTCAGGATTGCCCTGGGAAGGTAATGAGTGATGGACAGGATAGAACAGAGGGATCTCATCCCATTTTCCTTCACTTAATCTGGGAAAAATGTCCTGGAGGAGGTGGGGTTTCATAGGAGACTCTCTGAAAAACAAATGATCCATACCATATTTGACTTTGTTGGGCTGACATAGCAAGTATATCCTAAGAAATTCAAAATCCCAAAGAGGCAGAACAAAAAAAAAATGAATTAGTCATTTGGTTATGGAACAAAGGAAGGGATTCTTTGGAGGACAGCATTTCTCTTCTGATGAAACTTATTTCAGAGTAAGGATAGAAGCCTCCTCATAGGAACATTATGAGAATTAAATAAGACCATAAATCTAAAATATTATCTGTGAAGGTGCAAATATATTATTGTTTATATGGATTAATCAGGTAGCCAACCATAGAAGAGTTTTTATTACATTTCAGCACTTTCATTGTAGTAGCTGAGGGAAAAAACAAATAAAACATAAAAGACTGTGCTTCACTACTCTTTCTCCTACCTGTTCTAGATGCTAAAGTGAAATGTGGACTGCTGTGGACTAAGTAAGTTGTTGTGGGTGGCTGCAACATCTGAGTAAAAGTGGTGGATGGTATGGATCACATAGACATTCACATGGATGTGGGGGAGGAGTTCATCCCAGGAAGCTAAATATGGCGGGTATGATCAGATAGATTTGTATGCTATTGTCATCTCTCCATCTATAAATAATGGAAATGTCCCAGAAGATCTCAATTGCATGGATCCTCTACAACCATCTGTTATCAATGATGTAGGTAACGGATCAGTACCACTGGAGATGGAGGACCAGAAAAAAGTGGGTCCAATGGAGGCTGCCCAAAAGGCTGTCCCGGAAAAAGAACTGGTGATGAAGGGTACTTACCTCAATTAGGAGACCCAGCAAATGGAGGAGGAAGAACCTGACCAGGAGGTATAGGGTCTGGTAGACTGGGAGGGCCTGGAGGACGGACCACCTCTGCCTCCAGCCCCTTTCCCATCTCACCCACCTGGCCCTTTGGGCCCACTTCTCATACTTACTTCTCCTCCACATCTTCTCGGACCACCTCCAGGTGCCCCTCCACAAGCTCCACACATGAACCCAACTTTCTTTCCCCACAAACAGTGTCATGCCAATATAAGATAGTCAGGGTCCACTACCCACCAACCCATATGGCTGACCTCCCCTTTGTGATAAAGGTTACTGACTATGGGCCAACTGGAAGGGAAATTGATGCTATTAAGTGAAGCAGAGTTTGAACGTATGAATAGAAAATAGAAATAGAAATTTTGAGCAGTGCCATTTCAAGAGATGTGTCTGATGCCAGTGCTGGTGATTATGGGAGCGCTATTGAGACAATGATAACTGCTATTTCCTTAATTAAATAATCCAAAGTATCTGCTGATGATCAATGTGAAGTATTTATTAGTTCCTTGCAGGATTGCCTTCATGAAATTGAGTCCAAACCTTATAGTTCTGGATCAAGACATGAACAATAAAGAGAGAGGGACCACAGTAAATCCAGAGAAAAAAGCCAATGTCACAAATTATAGAGAGAGAATCAGAGAACAAGAAAGACATTGGGATCATGACCAAGATCATGATAGAGAATGTGTGTGAGAGAGTAAGAGTATTGCTTCTGTTAAGAGAAGCTGAAGAAAGAGGAGCATCTTGCAAGACAAGAAACATTTTTCACGGGGGAAAATGACACTTGTCCAGCAGTTTCTTCTTGTGAATGAATTGAATTGAATTGAATCTGTAAAGATTCATGGATAAAATGAAACAGGAACATATCAGAATAAAGAAAATCTGCATAAATGGTAAACAGTAGCTCTATTTTTATCTTAATTTAACTGTTTTATTTGAAGGAAATCTGAGTGATTTAAAGGTTATACCTTTTGAAACTTTGTTACTTGTTATATACATTTGGCCATTATAATGTATAAGTAATTGGGAAAAGTCAAGCAAATGCTTGTTTTTGTAGTAGTTTGCTCTTGTTAAAATGTTTATTTGATAATGTCTGTAAACAGCACCACTTTGATCACAATGGATCTAGTGTTAAAATAACTATTTAATGGGGAAAAAAAGAGAAAGTGGCATGTGTTATCATCTTCATAATCAAGATATAGGCTCTTTAGCAGTGCCAAAAAGGATGGTGGGGCATTCAAACAGTTGGTTCACATTTTGTTATTTTTTTATGGCAAGAATACCAGAAGGATCTCTAGAGTTTTACATATCAGAAGAATAGGCCAACGCCTAAAACACACACCAGGTCCCTCAAAATCTTATATGGTGCCAAATTCATTCTAGGCTATCCCTTCCTCACAGTCCTCTGTAATAAAGAGATTATAAGGGCTCAGACAATGGCCCAGTTGTTACGAGCCAAGTTTGCTACCCCAACCTTCCAGAGCAGCCAAAGAATGGAGACTGTCTCTTGGGGTTCACCATAATGGGCTCTTATCTGTGGAACTGTGGTTTATATGGGGAATGAGATGCATGAATGAGGTTAAAGAGGAGGGAGAGATTTATAACTGAGATGTGGGGCATTTGGAAATGAGGAAGTTAGGAGAATGAGGCTGATTTGTCAAAAGGTTTCAGGTAGAGTTGACCTTTCAAACAATGGGTGTTGGCATAGTTTGGTTGTTTTTGGCATCCACTACTCTTTTTGTGCTCCTTTCTTCTTTTCCTGGTATTTCCTCACTCTAGTACTCTCATGCTTCCTCTACCCTTCTACTTCAGAGAAAATAAACTTTTTCACTTCCTTAATACGTTAAAATATCCATCATGTCATGACTGCGGATGTTTTTGACCCTAACAGAGATTCTTCTGTGCCCTAATAGGTAATTTCACAAGTGGCTATGGTCAACAATTTCCACCACCTATTGCCCAATCTTCCCAGAATCACAAACTAATAGAATATGATGGTTGGAAGGCTCTTCAGCTGTTATCTAGCCCAACACATATACAAAGAATCCTCACTATAATATACCTTTAAAATAATCATCAACCTATGTTTCAAGACCTCCATGGAGGGGGAACCTATCACTTCTTGAGGCATCCTATTCCACTTTTGGACAGAAATAACTGCTAGAAAGGACTTTTTTTGTCCTCACATCAAGTCTAAATTGGTCTCTTTATAACTTTGAGCCAATCATTGCTCCTGATTCTGGGGGCAAATAAAAAAAGTCTAATCCATTTCCCACATGACAACTAACCAAATGCTTGAATATGAATACTTCCTGGGGCTCTGTAGTTTATTAGCTATGGGACCTGTGATTTAAGAATAGCACAAGTGAGAAGGGATTCATGACTTTATGTGATTTTCCCAATTCTGGGAAGCTCAGATGGGAAGTTTCTTAACTAGTTTACCCAGATTCAGGTAAAAATCTGCTTCCCTAGAACTTCTGCTTATTGCTCATAAATTTGTAGAATGTTAGAACTGAAACCATCTCTCAGATATGATGAAATGGGAATATTGCTATGGACCTTGTGCTTTGGGGGAGCAAAGAGTTGATGTTGAATGTTCAATTATTAGAAAGAAGCAGTTGATGGAAGAGAGAAACAGGATTTCAGATTGTGTGTTAAAAAAAGTCCAAAATATATACACATATAAAACATGCAGCTTGTATATATGCTACCACAACCATCATAACCAAGACAGCATGGATAGTACTGACCCTGCCTCACTCCCCAGACTGTAATTCTGACTTATTTTTTCTTTCCATGACTGTCTCTGATGTTCATTGTGACTCAGTTTCTCTTGAGTAGAAATGTATGTGTGGGGGTGACTAGGTGGCTCAGTGAATAGAGCACCAGCCCTGGAGTCAGAAGGACCTGAGTTCAATTTCGGCCTCACACATTTAAAACACACACACACACACACACACACACACACACACACACACACACACGCACAAACCTAGCCATGCCTTGGGCAAGTTATTGCCCTGCATTCCCCCCTCCAAAAAGAAAAAAAAAAGAAATGTATGTGTGTTGGTGGAATGTAATTTGCTTGAGTCCCATATCCCCCAAAGATGACCGTTTTGTCTATTCTCAAGGCAATGTGCAAGTTTCATTTAATGAAAAGTGTGGAGTACTGTACTAGGTTCCTGGATTAGATATTTAAAAATATATAAAATGTGGCTCATGCCCTCTTGAAGCTTACAATCTAGAAGATAGTATTATGATACTTTTGTGATAGCTTTTAGGTAGTATCCTATGAGAGCCAAGGAGAAATCACAAGTCTGGGGGAGAGGAAAGAAAGGAACACAGAGAAATACTGACTACTTGGGCATTTATGTGCAAAAACTAAAAGATAAACCTATCAGGGTTTAGAAAAAATCAAATATATTTTCAAATCTTGGAACTAAGAGGACTTGTTTTAGGTCAGGCATTAATCAGAAGTTTAAGTTCAGTCTGGTAACCAATCAGAGGACTCTTTACTCCAATTAACAGGTCCACATGCCACTAATGAGTGAGTACCGCTGCATGGAGGCCAATGATATTTGACTCATGAGTAGGTGAACAAACTGCCAAAAGACTACATAAAAAGTTAAGAGGACAAAGAGGGATATTCCCTGCCTCATCGATGTATCCTGTTCTAACCTAAGAGTTCAGTCTTCAAGGTCCAATCAACTTCTACCTCTCCATGAGCAATCCCTGGACTATCTGAGCTCAAACTGCTGCTTTCTCAATTACAGTTAGTCAGTATCATAGTCTTTCTTCCTCCCCCTTTTATCCCTTGTTATCCTTTCTATATATGTAATGTTTGTCCCTTCCCAATTTTCTATGTTCCTGAAAATAAAGGTCCTATCATATAGTTCTGTTACCTCTAGATCCTAGTATGATGTGGTACCCACAGCATTTACTACTTTAATAACTGTTTAATGAACAAATGAATAGTAGGAACACATTAAATTCTCACTTAGTTAATTCTTAATTCACTACCAAGTATCGCTTATCATGATGAGGTCTGAGAGAGGCTCTGGAGACTATCACTTAAATGCAGAAGCCAACAGAGTGCCTCATTTCTCCTCCTACCCATTAGGAAACTCAAGAGGGTACAGCTCCCTCTTGCTATTTTATAATTGTGCCTTTGTTTGTGTAACAACTGCTGTCCTGAAAAGTGATAGGATCACAGAATCACAGATCTAGAGCTAGAAGAGATATATAAATAGAGTTGTAATACATCCAAACGGGGTCTCAAATACACTGGTGGGGTATGAATTTAAGGAAATCTCCAAATAAATAATTTTGAAAAGGAAGACTCCTTCTTCATTCTCCTTTCCAATCTATCCTCAGTACAGCTGCCAAAATAATATTCCTAAAGCAGAAGTCTAATCACATCATTCCTTCACTTAAGAAACTTCAGGGTTAGGGGGAAGGGAAGGAGCCAAGATGGTGGAGTGTGACGAGGTATTATTCCCAAGTTCTACCTCTAAAATACTTTAAAAAGCACCTCAAATCAAAATCTAATTGCCTCAATCAACTAAAAAAAGTGAAAATGAGGCATTTTTCCCAGATTAGTATAACTTAGGAGGACGTTAAAAAATATACATGAACCCTGGAATATAGGTTGGCCAATCTTGAAGGAAATAGCAGCAGCAACAGTAGCAGCAATGGTACAGGGAGTACTTGGAGTCAACAGATCATAATGGAATTAAACAAAAAATAAGATTACAGGGGACCCCTGGACTATTTGGCAACTCCATTGCCAATTGCCCAATTCCAGGTCATAGTTCCAAAGCAGAGAGGAGCTGTAATCATGAAAAAGCAGGGGCCCTACCAGAGGACAGATCAGGAGGGCACTGAACATACTTCTCTCTTGATCACATTAGCTTGGAAGCAATGAAAACTTACAGACCAACAGAACTAACTAGGACAGGACATAAAACCCTGAATCTTGGGACAGTGACCCCACCCCTCAGAATTGAGCATAGTGCACTCTAACAGAAACTCCAAACTTGAGAAATCAGCCAGGAAAATTAGCAAACAACAAAGAACCTGATCATAAGAAGACACTATGGTGACAGGGAAGCTGACAGAAGAAGACAAAGACTTCAAAACTTCTACAAGCAAAGCTTCAAAGAAAAATGCATATTGGACAGAAGCTGAACAATAATTCCTAGAAGAGCAAAAGAAAGAAATTTATGAAAGCAAGAAAATAATTATTTTTAAAAACCAAATTAGCATGGTAGAGAAATAATATGGGAAATCTCATGGGAAAAGAAATAAGATTAAGAAAATCATGAAAAGAGAATTAACAGTTTGGCAAAAAAAGGCACAAAAATACTGAAGAAAAATGACTTCTTAAAAATCAGAATTATTTTTTTAAAAGAGGTGCAAAATCTCATTTAAAATTATTCCTTAAAAATTAGAAATGGTTAAGTGGAATTAATGCTCTATTAAATATCAATAAACAATAAAACAAATTAAAAAAAAACAAAAAAAACAATAAAACAAAATCAAAGACTGAAAAAATAGAAGACTATGTGAAATATCTCATAGGAAAAACAAATACCCTGGAAAAAGATGAAGGAGAGATAAATTAAAAATTAATTATCAGATCACCTAAAATCCATGACTAAAAAAGGAGCTTACACATCATATTTCTTTTTATTTTCTTTTCAAAATGCTTTATTAACTTCTGGTTTTATATCATTCACTTCTGTCAGATTTTGAGTTACATTTTTTCCCCCATTTTTCCCCTACCCACCACCCCAGAAAAGCAGTCCCACAGGATATCCCCTCATCCAATCTGCTCTCTCCCATCTCTTCTCCCACACACCCTTCAACTTTTGCAATAGGGCAAGGTGAATCACCATACCAGAATGCCTACACATTTTATCTCCCAATTATATGCACAATAGTATATATATATATATTTTTTTAATTTGGTTTTAAAAGGAAGATAAGCAACTTAGTATATACTGTACATGTGTAGCTATGCTAAACATTACCATAGTAGATATATTCTAAAAGACTGACTATATTTCCCTCCCTCCCATCCCACCTCCCACCTGGTCCACTCCCCACTTTGATCCTGTCCCTTTTCAAAAGTGGGTGCTTCCAACTTCCCCCACCCAAACTGCCTTCCCTTCCATTGACCCCCCTCTCATCCCCTTCTCCCCTGCTCTCCTGTAGAGTGAGAAACCCTATTTAGTATGTATGTCATTCTCTCCCTGATCCAAATTCAATGAGGATAAGGTTTTGCCTTTTTGTCTTCCTGTTCTTCCCCTCCCTTGTAACCATTTTCCCTTGCTTCTTCTATATGTGATAGTACACCCCATTCTGTCTCTCCCCATCTCCTCTCAATATATTCCTTTCTCACCTCTTAATTTCACCTTTTAAGTATCATCCCTTCCTATTAAATTCGACCTGTACCCTCTATCTATGTATACCTGAAAACATATATACACACTTTCACATATATATTCATATGCCCATATACCCTTCTTCAACTATTTTCATACTGAGAAAAGTTTCATCAGTTACAGTTACCATTTTTCCCTGTAGGAATGTAAATAGTTCAACTTTGATAAGTTCATAATGATTTCTTTTTTCCAGGTTTTTCTTAAAGCATCCTGATCATCATTTCTTTTTTTATTTTATTTTATTTTTTTTTTCTGATCATCATTTCTTATAACATGGTAGTATTACATCACAATCATATGTAACAACTTTTTCAGCATTCCCAATTGGTGGGCATCTCCTCAATTTCCAATTCTTTGTAATCACAAAAAAAGCTGCTACAATTTTTTTTTTTTTGGTATAAATAGGCCCTAAGGGGGGGCGGAGCCAAGATGGCGGAGTAGAAATAGCTCATCCAAGCCACTCTGCCCCCAGATTCCCCCCAAACTATGTAAAAGGGGTCTCTGAACAACTTCTGGAGCCCCAGCACCCCCCACAGATAAGCTAACCTCCCGCTGAGGACAGCACAGCAGCCCTGCAGGAAGGACCACCGCAGCTGTCTGGGAGCTGGCAGTGCGCAGCGTGCAGAGTGCGGGGAGCCGAGCTGAGCGCTGAGGTTTTAGCCCCAGGGTGGAAGGGTCAGCAGCCGGCTGGAGGAACCCCAGAACACCAGCAGCTGTGGTGACTCCAGAATTATCAACATAGACATGCCTAGGACAAAGTGAGAGGTTAGTGTCCTATGGACTTTGGGACCTGTATTTGGAGAATGTGTCGGCTCCCTCCCCTGGGGGCTAGAAGCCACTGAGGAGACACACCATTTTGTAGTTTTCAGAGGCAGCTCCAGCTCACGGCCTGCATGCTAACTGTAGGGAGATCCAGCGATCAGTCTTGGGGGGTAATTGCTCTTGCTTTGACCTCCCTGGATCTGGATTGTGATCTAGGGTGGAAGTCGAGGGTGGGTTTACAGCTTGCCAGAAACGGAAATTGCCCCTGACACGTTCGGGATGAAAATTCCTCTATCTGGCCTTAAAGCCATAGTGTGGCAACAAGCCCCAAAGTCAAGTAATTAAGTGGCAACATGCCAAGGCAAAGGAAACAGAAAAATGCAACCCTAGACTCCTATTTTGGGGGCATAGAGTGGGAAAAGGACTGTGAGGTCAGAAGTCCTGCTCCAAAAGCTCCAGGGGAAAACATGAGTGGGTTGCAGGCCATAGAGGACCTTAAGAAGGACTTTAAGAAACAAATAAGAGGGGGGGCGGAGCCAAGATGGCGGAGTAGAAACAGCTCGTCCAAGCCACTCTGCCTCCAGATTCCCCCCAAACTATGTAAAAGGGGACTCTGAACAACTTCTGGAGCCCCAGCACCCACAGAACGACACAGAGAAGCTAACCTTCCGCTGAGAACAGCTCAGCAGCCCTGCAGGAAGGACCAGCGCAGCGGTCTGGGACCTGGCAGCGCACAGCGCGCAGAGCACAGGAGCCAAGCCAAGCCCAGGTCCTCGTGAGCCGAGGTTTTAGCCCCAGGGCAGCAGGGCCAGCAGCGGGCTGGAGGAACCCCAGAACACCAGCAGCTGAGGCGACTCCAGAATTATCAACATAGACATGCCTAGGACAAAGTGTCCTATGGACTTTGGGACCTGTATTTGGGGAATGCGTCAGCTTCCTCCCCTGCGGGCTAGAAGCCACTGAGGAAACACGCCATTTTGTAGTTTTCAGAGGCAGCTCCAGCTCACGGCCTGCATGCTAACTGTAGGGAGATCCAGCGATCAGTCTTGGGGGGTAATCGCTCTTGCTTTAACCTCCCTGGATCTGGATTGTGATCTAGGGTGGAAGTTGTGAGTGGGTTTACAGCTTGCCAGAAATGGAAGTTGCCCCCCACACGTTCAGGACGAAAATTCCTCTATCTGGCCTTAAAGCCATAGTGTGGCAACAAGCCCAAAAGTCAAGCAATTAAGTGGCAACATGCCAAGGTAAAGGAAACAGAAAAATGCAACCCTAGACTCCTATTTTGGGGGCATAAAGTGGGAAAAGGACTGTGAGGTCAGAAGTCCTGCTCCAAAAGCTCCAGGGGAAAACATGAGTGGGTTGCAGGCCATAGAGGACCTTAAGAAGAACTTTAAAAATCAAATAAGAGAAGTGGAGGAAAAATTAGAAAGAGAAATGAGAAGGATGCAGGAAAAGTATGAAATGAGGGTCAACAGCCTGACTGAGAAAACAACACCTTAAAAAATAGACTAACTCAAATGGCAAAGGAGGCCCAAAAGGGCAATGAGGAGAAGAATGCCTTAAAAAGTCGAATTTGCCAGATGGAAAAAGAATCTCAAAAGTTCACTGAGGAGATTCATTCCTTCAGAGTTAGACTGGAGCAAATGGAAGCTAATGACTTTATGAGAAATCAAGATGCTGTTAAGCAGATCCAAACAAATGAAAGATTAGAAGGCAATGTGAAATATCTCATGGGAAAAACCACTGACCTGGAAAATAGATCCAGGAGAGACAATTTAAAAATTATTGGACTACCTGAAAGCCATGATCAAAGAAAGAACCTAGAAATCACCCTTCAAGAAATTCTCAAGGAAAATTGCCCTGATGTTTTAGATCCAGAGGGCTAAATAGAGGTTGAAAGAATCCACAGATCACCTCCTGAAAAAGATCCCAAAAAGAAAACTCCCAGGAATATTATAGCCAGGTTCCAGAATCCCCAGATCAAGGACAAAATACTACAAGCAGCCAGGAAGAAACAATTTCAATATTGTGGAAACACAATCAGAATAGCCCAGGACCTGGCAGCTTCTACACTAAGGGATCGAAGGGCATGGGATATAATATTCCAGAGGGCAAAAGAACTGGGAATGAACCCAAGGGTCACCTTCCCAGCAAAACTGAGTATTTTGTTTTGGGGGAAAATATGGTCATTCAGTGGAATAGAGGACTTTCAAGCATTCTTGAGGAAAAACCAGAATTGAATAGAAAATTTGACATCCAGACACAGGAAGCAAGAGATGCCTGAGAAGGTAATCAGGGAAAAGAAATCAAAAGGAACTTATCAAAGTTGAACTATTTACATTTCTATGTGGAAAAGCAATAAATGTGACCGATGATATCTTTCTCACTATGAAAATAATGGAAGAAGGGTGTGTGGTCATATGAATACATATGTGAATGTGTGTGTATATGGTTACAGTTATATATGGATAGGGGGCATGGGTTGAATTTGTTGGGAAGGGAGAATACTCAAGGGATGAAATTATGAGGTGAGAGAGGAGGGTGGCAAGAGGAGACGGGGAGAGACAGGGTAGGTAAACTGTCTCATGTAGAAGAAGCAAGGGGAGGTGGTTGCAAGGGAGGGGGAGAATGGGAAGGCAAAAAAGGCAAAACCACATTCTCATTGAATTTGGTTCAGGGAGAGAATGACATACATACTAAATGGGATGTCTCAAACTCCAGCAGAATAGGGGGAAGGGGGATGAGAGGAGGGATGATGGATGGGAGGGCATCCTTGGGGGGAGGGGAGGTTGGAAGTGCCCACTATAGAAGAGGGACAGGATCATGTAGGGAATGGACCAGGTGGGGGGTGGGATGAGTGGGAGAGAATTATAAGCAGCCTTGTACAATATATCTACTATGATAATGTTTTGCATAGCTAAACATGTACAACATATACTGAATTACTTATCTCCCCAGAGGGAATGGGTGACAAGGGAGGAAGGAAATTGATCTGAAATTCGAGGTCTTAACATTAAATGTTTCAAATATATTTAAATACTATTATTAATACTCTTTTACTTATAATTGGGAGATAAGATGTGCAGACATTGGGACACAAAGATTCACCTTCCTCTAATGGAAAAGTCGAAGGGGGTATGGGAGAGGGTATGGGAGAGAGCAGATTGGAGGAAGCTATATCTTGTGGGACTGCTGTTCTGGGAGGTTGGGTAGGGGAATAACGGGGGGAAAATGATTGTAACTCAAAATCTGGTGGAAATGAATGATATAAAACAGAAGTTAATAAATCATTTGTTTAAAAAAAATAAAATAAAATAGGTCCTTAAAAAAAACAACTCTTTGGGATACAGACTTTGTAGTGGTATGCCTTTGGACATAATTCCATATTGTTTTCCAGATCGGGTGGATCAGTTCACAACTCCATCAACAATGCATTAGTGTCTCAATTTTCCCACATCTCCTCCAATATTCATCATTTTCCTTTTCTTTCATATTAACCAATCTGATAGGTGTGAGGTAGTATATAAGAATTGTTTTAATTTACATTTCTTAAATAAATAATGATATAAACCATTTCTTTGGTATGACTATAGACAGCTTTGTTTTTTCCATTGGAAAACTGCTTGTCCACATCCTTTTTTTTTTTTTTGGAGGGCAATTGGGATTAAGTAACTTGCCCAAGGTCACACGGCTAGGTTTTTGTTTGTGTGTGCATTAAGTGTCTGAGGCCGGATCCGAACTCAGGTCCTTCTGACTTCAGGGCCGAAGCTCTACTCACTGCGCCACCTAGCTGCCCCTTGTCCACATCCTTTGACCTTTTATCAACTGAGGAATGACTTATTGTCTTATAAATTTGACTTTGTACTCTATATATTTAAGAAATAAGACCTTTAGCAGAGAAACTTGTTGGAATTTATTTCACATTTATGATTACTGTGTATTTCCCTCCATCCTATTTTCTTCCTTCTTTCTCTCTCCTTTTACCCTGTCCTTCTCAAAATTATTTTATTTCTGACCATCACATCCTCACTTCTGTCAGTTCCCCACCTCTTTCTCTTATCCTCTTCACATCCTACTTGCCTGTAAGGTAATATAGATTTTTATATGCAAGTGAGTATGTGTATTATGCTCTCTTTACAATTCTGATGAGAGTAAAGTTCAAGAATTGTCTATGTGTAGTATGTAGGGAAGAAGAAAGAATAACACATAAACAGCTATTATTGTGTTTCATTCTAGGCTCGGTACTTTAAGAGAGGCATTGACAAACCAAAGATCATCCAAAAGATGATGCTGAGGCTGAAGTCAGGAAACCACATAGAATGAAGGATGGTTAAAGGAATTTGAGATGTTTTATCATGGGGAAAATACAATTTAGGTGGAGTGTCTTCAAATACTTTAATAAATGGTATATTAGACAGGGCTCAAATTTGTTCTGTGTAATTCCAGAGAGTACAAACAGGACTAATGGGTAAAAACTAAGAAGAGGTAGACAATGAATAATAAGGCAAATCCTTTTTTTTGTTCAAAATTGGAATAGGATTGTATTATTATCAGTGAGTTTCCGATCACTGGAGCTAGTCAAACAAACAAAAATGAATGTTTTAGAATAAGTGGTTATTAACTTGGTGTTCATAAATTGATCTAAAAGTTTTGGAATACCAAGGCATCAGTGTTCCTTCCTGGATAAGGACCAGAATACAGATCAGGAGATCACTGACTATACTTCTCCCTAGATCACACCACCTTGGAAGCATTAAAAACTTCAAATCCCCCAAACTAACTCTGAAAACAGCAGTGTGAAAAATCCTGAAGCTTGAAATAGTGTTCTTGCACCACCCCTCCCCTGCTGGGAATAGAGGCCAACATTAAGATAAAGTTTCAAATTAAGAAATAGGTTGGAAAAATAAGCAAAGAAAAAATCCAACCAATAAAGCTATTATGGTGATAGGGAAAATCAAGACACAAATTCAAAGATAATGAAATCAAACAGCTACAAGCAAAGCCTCAAAGAAAAATGTGAATTAGACACAAACTCAAAAAGAATCCCTAAAAGAGCTAAAAACTGCTTTTTAACATTAAATAAGAGGGACAGAGGAAAAATTAGGCAAAGAAATAAAAACAAAAGAAGAAAATTGTGCAAAAAAACAATTAACAGTTTGGTAAAAGGCACACAAAAATACTGAAAAATACTTTTTAAAAGAAAATTGAAAAAGGAAATAGAAAAATTCACTGATGAAAAATAACTCATTAAAAAGTAAAATTGAAAATTTAAACTTATGGAGGTCAATGTTGCAAACTAAAAATAAATAAATTTTTTTTAAGTAAAATTGGCCAAAAGGAATAATAAACAAAATCAAACAAGTGAAAAACAGAAGAAACTTTAAACTATCTTAATGAAAAATTACTGACCTAAAAGTAGATTGAGGAGAGATAATTTAAGAATTAATGTCTTACCCAAAAGTCATG
Source organism: Gymnobelideus leadbeateri (assembly GCA_011680675.1). Classification (NCBI taxonomy): domain Eukaryota; kingdom Metazoa; phylum Chordata; class Mammalia; order Diprotodontia; family Petauridae; genus Gymnobelideus; species Gymnobelideus leadbeateri. The sequence goes on along the minus strand of WOXC01012436.1, from coordinate 220,431 downwards.
ACCAAAAAAAGAGATTAGACTGTTTCCTTAGATGCATTAGCATCTCATTAGACATGTGTTTCAAGAAATTGTTGAGGAAAACTGCCTTGATACCCTAGAAGAAAAGAGTAAAATAGAAATGGAAATAATGCACTAACCATCACATTCAAGAGATCTTAAAATGAAAACTACTAGAAATATTATATCCAAATTCCAAAGCTTCCAGGTGAAAGAGAAAATGTTTCAAGTAGCCAGAGTGAAACCATCCAAATACCATGGAGCCACAATCAGGATTACACAAAATTTAGCAGCTGGCACATTAAAGGAACAGGAGTCTTGGCTTATGATATTCTAGAATGAATAGCCTTCACAGTAACACTGAATGAAATAAACTTTCAAAGGGAAATATGGATATTTAATGAAATACAGAACTTATAAGCATTCCTGATAAAAAGATCAGAGATGAATAAAAAAAAATTTAACTTTGAAATACTAGACTAAAGAGAAGCATAAAAAGGTAACCATTAAGGACATATTATAAGGGTCTCAAGAAAGTTAAACTGCAGGGGCGGCTAGGTGGCGCAGTGAGTAGAGCACCGGCCCTGGAGTCAGAAGGACCTGAGTTCGGATCCGGCCTCAGACACTTAACCCACACAAACAAAAACCTAGCCATGTGACCTTGGGCAAGTTACTTAACCCCAATTGCCCTAAAAGGGGCGGCTAGGTGGCGCAGCGAGTAAGAGTGCCGGCCTTGGATTTGGGATGACCCGAGATCGAAGCCGGCCTCAGAAAATGAGCACCCACACAGAAATAATGACTAGCCGTGTAACCTTGAGCAAGTTACTTAACCCCAATTGCTTAAAAAAAAAAAAGTTAAACTGCTTACCTTTCTATATGGGAGGATAATACATGTATCTTCTAAGAACTTTATCGTCATTAGGGAAGTTAAAAGAAGTCTGTATAGACAGAGGGTAGAGGAGCTAGTTGGTTATGTTGGGATGATGTAAAAAAAATAGATAGGTAACAAAGAGGGATCTTCTAGGAAAAGGGTGAAGGGGGTGGAAAATGAAGAAAATTGTCTCATGTAAAAGAAATGTGCGAGGAAGAGCTTGAGGTATGAGGTGAGTAGCATTTGAGCCTCACATCTAAATTGGTTCAAAGAGGGAAAATACATAGATAGCCAATTTATAAAATAAATTTATCTTATTTAATAGGGAAGTAGGAGGGGGAGAGGATAAGAGAAAGGAAGAGGTGATAAAAGGGAAGGCAGATAAAAGAAGCCAGTGGTCTGAAGCAAAACAGACTTTAGAGAGGGATAGATTAAAAAGAGAGAGACAAGTATAAGCAGGTGAAAATAGGATGAAGAGAAATGTATATCTAGTAATCATAACTGTAAATGTGAATGGTATGAACTCACCCATAAAATAGAAGCAACAAAATGGATTAGAAATCAGAATCCAAAAATATGTTGTTTACAAGAGATAAACTTGAAACAGAGGAACACATTAGGGACTAGAACAGAATCTATTATGTTTCAGCAGAAATTAGAAGGTCAGAGGGGGCAACCATGATCTCAGACAAAGTGAAAGCAAATATAGACCCAATTAAAAGGAAAAAGTAGAGAAACTATATCTTGCTAAAAGGAGCCATAGACAATAAAGTAATGTCAATAATAAATAAGTACACCAAATGGCACAGCATCCAAATTCTTTTTAAAAAAAATTTTAATTAATTTTTATGTTTATTTTTAGTTTACATTATTCATGTCCACAAGATTTTGAGTTACAAGTTTTCTCCCATCTTTCCTCTACCTACCACCCCAAAACAGCAATCTCACTATATACCCCCTCCCCCAATCTGCTCTCTTCTACATCCTTCCCCAAACCCCCTCTGACTTTCTGGTAAGGCAAGTTGGATCTGCATCCAGCAATGCCTGTATTTCTTATTTCCCAGTTGCATATAAATAATAATAATAATATATATTTTTAAGGATTATATTTTAAAACTTTGAATTCCAGATTCTTTCCCTTGCTCTCTTGTCACCCACCTTACTGGGAAGATAAGCAATTCAATATAGGTTGTACCTGTGTAGCTATGCAAAACATTTCCATAGTGGATATATTGTGAAAGACTGACTATATTTCCCTCTTTCCTATCCCTCCCTCCCCACTTGTTCTATTCTCTACTTTAACCCTGTCCTTTTTCAAAAGTATGTACTTCTAATTACCACTGCCCCCCCCCCCCCAACCTGGCCTCCCCTCCATCATCCTCACTCTTATCCTCTTCCCCCATACTCTCCTGTAGGGCAAGATTCCCAATTGTGTGTATACCATTCCCTCCCTAAGCCAAATTCAATGAAAGTAAGGTTGACCCATTCCCTTTTGCCTTCCTGTTCTTCCCCTCCAATGTCACAATTTTCCCTTGCCTCTTCTATATGAGATAATTTACTGCATTCTGTCTCTCCCCATCTCCTCTCATTACATTCCTCTCTCACCTCTCAATTTCACCTTTTAAGTATCATCCCTCCCTATTCAATTGATCCTATGCCCTCTGTCTTTGTATACCTGTACACATATGTACACACACTCACATATGTATTCATACTCCCTTATACCCTCCTTAGAGACATATATATGTATGTATATATATATATATATATATATATATGTGTGTGTGTGTGTGTGTGTGTGTGTGTGTGTGTGTGTGTGTGTGTGTGTACACACATTCCCTTCACCTATCCTCATACTGAGAAAAGTTTCATAGGTTACAATTATCATTTTTCCATCTAGGAATATGAATAGTTCAACTTTGATAAGTTCCTTATGATTTCTTTTCCCTGTTTACCTTCTCATGCTTCTCTTACTTCTTGTATATGAATGTCAAATTTTCTATTCAACTCTTTTTTTTTTCATCAAGAAAGCTTGAAAGTCCTCTATTTCGTTGAATGATCATATTTTCCCTTGAAACATTATATTCAGTTTTGCTGGGTAGGTGATTCTTGGTTTTTATTCCATCTCCTTTGACCCTCGGAATATCATATTCCAATCCCTTTGATCCCTCAGTGTAGAAGCTACCAGATACTGTGTTAAACTGATTGTGTTTCCAGAATATTCAAATTGTTTCTTCTTGGTTTCTTGTAATATGTTCTCCTTGATCTGGGAATTCTGGAACCTGGCCATAATATTTCTAGGAGTTTTCTTTTTGGGATCTTTTTTTAGAAGGTAATCAGTGGATTCTTTCAACCTCTATTTTGCGCTCTAGTTCTAAAACATCAGGGTAATTTTCCTTGAGAATTTCTTAAAGGATGATTTCTAGGTTCTTTTTTTGATGGCTTTCAGTTAGTCCAATATTTTTTAAATTATCTCTCCTGGATCTATTTTCCAGTTCAGTGGTTTTGCCAATGAGATATTTCACATTGCCTTCCATTTTTTCATTTGTTTGGATCTGTTTAATACTATCTTGATTTCTCATAAAGTCATTAGCTCCCATTTGCTCCAATCTAAATCTGAAGGAATGATTCTCCTCAGTGAGCTTTTGAGATTCTTTTTTCATCAGGCAAATTTGGCTTTTTAAGGCATTCTTCTCCTCATTGGCTTTTTGAGCCACTTTTGCCATTTGAGTTAGTCTATTTTTTAAGGTGTTATTTTATTCAGTCAGGTTGTTGACTCTCTTTTCATAATTTTCTTGCATCATTTTCATTTCTCTTCTCAATTTTTCCTCCACTTCTCTTATTTGGTTTTCAAAGTCCTTCTTAAGCTCCTCTACAGCCTCTAACCAGTTTATATTTTTCTTGGACACTTTTGGTGCAGGAGTTCTGACTTTGTTGTCTTCCTCCCATTTCATGCTTTAGTTCTGTTTGTCCTCCTAAAAGCTATCCAAAGTTGGATTGCTGTGCTTGCTTTGCTTCCTTTGCTTGCTCATGTTGCCACTCAATTAATTGACTTTTGAGCTTTTTTTACACAGTAGAACTCTGCTTCCAGAGAGGAGAGCTTTGTCCCAAATCACTGAGGTTTTCTCAGCTGCTGGAACTATTAATTGGGTGCCCTCTCTGATACCTCGACAGGCTCTGGTACCTGATCATACACCTCAGGACCTCCTCCCAAGACAGTGATCCAGATCAAAGCAGGTAAAAGCAAGAGTGATTACACCTCAGAATGGTCGCTTGGTCCCCCAACAATCTGCAGGCCATGAGCTCTGAAGCAGCCACACCACAGTGTTTGCACAGCCACTGCACCTAGTCACTTCTCCCTTGGGTGGAGGGGGGGTGGCAGAGGCTGGACCACACTCTCAGTTCCCCTGTTCCCAAAGTCCACACTGACCTTTTACTTTGCCTTTGGCATTTATGGATTGATAATTCTTGAAACCACCACAGCTGCTCCATCCACTTCCATCCACTCTCTGGAAGTCCTTCCAGTTGCAGCTGATTGGGGCTTCCCTGAGGATAAAACTGAAGGCTCATGTGGGTCTGGGCTCTGCTCCCAGCATGCTGCAATGGACCCTTCTTGCTGGCCTGCCATGCTGCCTTCAATGGGATATTTGTTTCTCTCTGTCACTTTGTGGCTTCTGTAGCTCTAAAGTTTGTTTAGAGTCATATTTTATAGATATTTGAGGTAGTTATGGAGGGAGCTCAGGTAGTTTTCCTGCTTCTATGCTGCCATCTTGGCTCTGCCCCACATCCAAATTCTTAAAGAAAAAGTTAAATGAATTATAGGAAGAAATAGTAGAATTATACTAGTGAGGAATTCAACTTTCTGATAAATCTAACCATAAAATAAATAAGTCCAAGAGATTAATAGAATCTTTATAATATTAGATATGATAGACCTCTGAAGAAAACTGAATGGAAATAGAAAGGAATATACTTTTTCTAAGTGCTAAATGGTACCTTCACAAAATTGACCATTGAGTAGGGCATAAAAGTCTTACAACCAAATGCAGAAAAGCAGAAATGTTAAATGCACCTTTCAGATGCAATAATTCAAAGAAAATTGCTATATGCAATAAAAATTATATTTAATAAAGGGCCATGGAAGCATAGATTGAAAGTTAATTGGAAACTAAATAATCTAATATTAAAGAATGATTGGGTCAAAGAACAGATCTTAGAAGGAAACAATTATTATATTAAAGAGAATGATAACAATGAGACAACACACCAAAATTTTTGGGATGTAGTGAAAGCAGTGCTTAAGGGAAAATTCATATCTCTTAATGTATATATCAGTAAAAGAAAGAAATGGCAGATCAATAAATTGTGTATGCAACTAAAAAAAAAAACTAGAAAAAGAATGAATTAAAATTCTTCAATTAAACACCAAAATAGAAATCCTAAAAATCAAAGGAGAGATTAATAATATTGAAAGTAAGAAAACCATTGAGCTAATAAGTAAAACAAAGAGCTGGTTTCATGAAAAAAAAAACTAATCAAAGAGATAAAACATTGGTTAATTTGATTTTTAAAAAGAAAGAAGAAACCAAATTACTAGTTCCAAAAAATGAAAAGGGTTAATACACATTCAATGGAGATAAAATTAAAACAATTATTAGAAATTATTTGTCCAATCATATGCCTGTAAAAATGGCAATCCAAATCAAATGGATGAATATATACAAAAAACTGCCCAGATTAACAGAAGAGAAAATAGAATACTTAAATAACTCTAAGAAAAAGGAATTGAATAAGCCATTAATGAGCTACCTAAGAAAAAAACTCCCAGGACCAGATGGATATACAAGTGAATTCTACCAAACATTACAGGAACAATTAATTCTAATACTACATAAACTATTTGAAAAAATAGGTAAAGAAAAAGTCCCATCAAATTCCTCTTATGACATAAATATGGTGCTAATACCTAAACTGAGAAAAGCAAAAAAAGAGAAAGAAAATTATAGGCAAATTTCCTTAATAAATATTTATACAAAAATTTAAAATAATACTAGCAAGGAGATTACAGCAATACATCACAAAAATCATACACTATGACCAGTTAGGATTTATACCAGTAATGCATGACTGGTTCAATGTTAGGAAAACTATCAGCATAATTGACCAAATTAATAACAAAACAACAAAAATCATATGATTATATCAATAGATGCAGAAACAGCCTTTGATAAAATACAACACCAATTCCTATTAAAAACACCCAAAAGCATAGGAATTAATGACGCCTTTCTTAAAATAAGTAATATCTATCTAAAGCCAAGTGCAAGCACTATCTGTAATGGATATAAACTTGAATCCTTCTCAATGAAATCAGGAGTGAAATAAGGATGTCCATTATCATCACTATCATTCAATATTGTACTAGAATTGTTAGCTATAGCAATAAGGGAAGAAAAAGAAATAAAAATAGTCAATTAGAAAACAAAACTGTCGTTTTTTTGCAGATGATGTGATGGCATACTTAGGGAACATTAGAGAATCGAATAAAAAACTAATTGAAAAGAACAACTTCAGCAAAGTTGCAGGACAGAAAATAAAGTTATAAATCATCAGCCTTTCTATATACTACCAACAAAACCCAGCAGCAAGAGACAGAAAGAGAAATTACATTTAAAATAACTGCATACAATATAAAATACTTGGGAGTCTATCTGCCAAGACAAACTTAGGGATTACATGAACACAATTACAAAACACTTCACAGAAATAAAGACATAACTAAACAATTGGAAAAATGTTGATTGCTCATAGGTATACTGAGCAACTATAATAATGACAATTCTTCCTAAATTAATTTACCTATTCAATGTCATACTAATCAAGCTACCAAAGAATTATTTTATAGAGCAAGAAAATATAGTAACAAAATTCACCTAGAAGAACAAACAGTTAACAATATCAAGGGAATAAATGTGTGTGTGTGGGGGGGGAGAGAAGGATAAAGGAGGTGGCCTAGCAGTTCCAAATATCAAATTATATTACAAAGTAGTTATCATCAAAACAATCTGGTAATGGCTAAGAAATAGAGTGGCAGTCACCTACCCAGCAAAACTGAGTATCATGTTTCAGGGGAAAATATGGTCATTCAGTGGAATAGAGGACTTTCAAGCATTCATGGCTTTTTTTGCTTTTTTTGGAGGCAATTGGGATTAAGTGACTTGCCCAAAGTCACATGGCTAGTAAGTGTGTCAAGTGTCTGAGGCAGGATTTGAACTCAGGTCCTCCTGACTCCAGGGCTGGTGCTCTCTTCACTGTGCCACCTAGCCACCCCACTTTCAAGCGTTCTTGATGAAAAAACCAGAGTTGAATAGAAAATTTGATATTCAGATACAAGAAGCAAGAGAAGCATGAGAAGGTAAACAGGGAAAAGAAATCATAAGAAACATCAAAGTTGAACTATTTACATTCCTACATGGAAAAAAAAAAACATAATTGTATCTTATGAAACTTTTCTCAGTATGAGAATAGTTGGAGGGAATAGAAATTAACATACATATATATATATATATATATATATATAAATATATACATATATATCTATATAGGAGGGTGTATGGGCATATGAATACATATGTGAGTATGTGTATATATGTGTACAGGTATACATAGACAGAGAGTACAGGACCAATTGAATAGGAAGGGATGATACTTAAACTGTAAAATTAAGAGGTGAGAGAGGCATATAATGAGAGGAGATGGGGAGAGACAGAATGGGGCAAATTATCTCATATAGAAGAGGCAAGGAGAACATTACAATTGAGGGAAGAACAGGAAGGCAAAAGGGAATGAATCAACCTTATTCCCATTGAATTTGGCTTAGGGAGGGAATGGCATACACACTTAATAGGGTATCTCACCCTATGGGAGAGTAGGGGGGAAGGGGATGAGAGGGGAAATAATGGAAGGGAGGGCAGGCTTGGGGGGAGGGAAGTTGGAAGCACCCACTTTTGAAAAGGGACAGGATCAAAGTAGAGAATAGAACAAGTGGGGGGTGGGATAGGATAGAGGGAAATATAGTCAGTCATTCACAATATATCCAATATGGAAATGTTTTGCATAGCTACACAGGTACAACCTATATTGAATTGCTTATCTTCCCAGTAAGGATGGGTGATGAGAGAGGAAGGGAAAGAATCTGGAATTCAAAGTTTTAAAACAAAATATTTAAATATATTACTGTTATTATTATTGTTATTGTTATTATTATCATTATACATGTAACTGGGAAGTGAGATATGCAGGCACTGGGGCATAGAGATCCACCGTGCCCTGCTGGAAGGTCAGAGCAGGGATCGGGGAGGATATGGGAGAGAGCAGATTGGGGGAGGGAACGTTCAGTGGGAACGTTCGCTGTTTTGGGGTGGTGGGTAGGGAAGGATGGGGAGAAAATTTGTAGCTCAAAATCTTGTGGAAATGAATGATGTAAACTAATAAATAAAAAGGAGAGAAAAAATAAAAGAAAAAAGCAAAAAAAAAAAAAAGGAAAAAAATAGAGTGGCAGATCTGTAGAATAGGTTAGGTAAACAAAACAAAATAGTAAATGACCATGGTAATCTAGGTTTGATAAATCCAAAGATCCAAGCTTTTGAGGTAAAATCTCACCAGTTGACAAAATTTCTGAAAAACAGAAAAAGCAGTTTGGCAGAAACTAGGCATAGACTAAGATAAGGTTAAAAATGGTTAAAGGATCTAGAGGGTGATATCTAGTAAATTAGGTGAACATGGGAACAATGTCCCTGTAAGATCTATGGAAGAAGGAAAGGTTTTTTAACAAAACAAGAGCTAGAGAAGATTATGGGAAGTAAAGTAGCAATTTTTGATTATATGAAATTAAAAAGCTTTTGTAGAAATAATACTAATACAGTTCATATTAGAAGGAAAATATAAAACTGGGGAAAATTTTACAGTAAGTTTCTCTGATAAAGGCCTCATTTCTCAACTGTACAAAGAATTGTGTACAATTTACAAGAATACAAGCTATTCCCCAGTTGATAAATGGTCAACGGATATGAACAGCCAGTCTTCAGAAGAAATCAAAGCTATCAATAGTCACATGACAAATGTTCTAAATCACTGATGGTTAGAGAAATACAAATGAAAACACTTAGATACCACTTTACAGCTATTAGATTGACTAACTTGACAGAAATGGAAGGTGACAAATTCTGAAGCATATGTGGGATAATGGAGTTGTTAACTGATCCAATGATTCTAGAGAAGAATGTGGAACTACATTTAAAGGACTATTAAAACTGTGTGTACCTTTTAACCCAGTAATATCACTACTATGTCTGTATCCCAAAGAAATCAAAGAAAAAGGCAAAGGACTTATTTGTACAAAAATATTTATAGCAGCTCTTTTTGTAATCACAAGAAATTAGAAATTGAGGGGATGCCCATCAGTTAGGGAATGACTGAACAAGTTGTGGTGTGTGGTTGTGATAGAACTATGTGCTATAAGAAATGATGAGCAGAGTGGTTTCAGAAAAACCTGGGAAGATTTATATGAACTGATGTAAAGTGAAGTGAGTAGAACCAGAAGAACATTGTACATAATAATAACAATATTGTAAGATGATCAACTGTGAAAAACTTAGCTATGTTGATTGACAATGATCCAAGACAATCCCAAAGGACCCATGATAAAAGGAGCTATCTACCTCCAGAGAGAAAACTGATGGAGTCTGAGTGCAGATCAAAGGATATTTTTTCACTTCACATTTTTCTTTGGTTTGTGTTTTCTTTTGCAACATGAATAATATGGAAATATGTTTAGCATGACTTTATAAGTATATTTGATATCAAATTGCTTTCTCAAAGAGGGGAGGAGTGGGAGGGAGATAAAGAATTTGGAAATCAGCATTTTTAAATGAGTGTTAATGATTTTTCTACATCTAATTGGGAAATATTTAACAAAATAAATAAAAGTTAAACCTACGTTGATGACACCATTTCAATATAATTGGTTTCCTCTGCAATCCTATTTATTTTAATTTATTCATTTAAAAACATCTGAAGTGTCCACAGGCTTTCTGAGACTGCCAAAGGGGTACATGAAAAAAAAAAAACATATACTTTAGAATAAAGTTTTGGAGGAAATTCTGGTATCAAGTAGAAAGCTGGATTTAATGACATTTAAGGTATTTTCCAACTTGAGCATTCTATTATTTTAATGTCATCAAACATTTGAAAGTTTAATTTGATGAGGAGCTTTTCTTACTGTGATATAAGAAGAGGGAATGACAATATCTAGATGAAATCTAATGGGGAAAAATGTAGTTTTTCAAATTGGGTTCAAAAAAATCAGCCTCCTAAATGCAGAACAGGTGAGATGGGACTAGACTACAGTTTGCCTGAGCAAGATCTTATTGTTTTAGTGCCCTGTAAGGTCTATTTGAGTAAGCAATATAGTATGGTAGCCAAACAAATGATTTGGGATGGGGGCTGTGTTAAGAGAAGAATAGTACCTAGGGCCAAAGAGGTAATAATACTGCTATAACTCTGCTTTTGATCAAACCATGACTAAAGTATTGTGCATAGTTCTGAATGCCACATTTTAGGAAGGACATTGGAAGACTCAGGAGTATTCAGAGGAAGGCAATTCAGATGATGGACCTCAAGATTATACCATATGAGGCTTGGTTTAGGTATCTGAGGAGTGAGGATATATAACCTGAAGAAAAGAATATGTAGAATGAGGAGGAGGGAAAATAGGAGATGATAGCTTTAAGTATTTGAAAGGTTGTCTTGTGGAAGTGTAAAATTGAACTTGTTTGGTTTAGCCCCAGGAGATAGAACAGGAATAAAGACTAGAAGTTACAGAGAGGTAGAGTGAGCTATCAAAAAGTGGAGTGGACTTCCCCAAGGACGTAGTCAGCTTCTCCTCACTAGAAGTCTAGAAGTCTTCAACTAAAGATTGAATGATCATTTTCTGTGTGTGATATTTTGGAACAAATTGTTACTCAAGTATCAATTGACTTAGAAAAACTCTAGCTTGCTTCCAACTCTCACAATCAGGGATCCTATTGTGTTCATGTGTATTTGGGGGGATTACTAAATAATTTATATCAGTAAAACATTGGACTAGGTTATTAATAAAAATGGTAAATCTTCCTTTTCTCAATATTTTAAAGAAAAAGACTAGATACTAGGGTTTTTATATTGGTTTGAGAAAAGTCCTATTTGGACTCAGAAAACCTCAAAATTGACCAAAGAGACATAAAATACAATTCATATTTTATTGATTGTAGAATCATAATATAAAAGGATCTTAGTGAGCATTTAGTTCACCTCTGTCATTTTACACAGGAAGAAACTGAGAACTGAAGAGGCTTAGTTACCCAAAGTCAAACAGGTAGATAGAGACAGAATTTGAACTCAGGTTTCATGGTTCCAAATCCAGTGCCCTTTCCCTTAATCCACACAGACTGGACCTGCCACCTACCTCAGACTCCCTTATTCACTGAGCTATTAATGTATGCTTCTAATGGGTATTTCAGTTATGATCACTCTTCTTCGATGTCCATTGTCCCAAAATATAAAAAAAAAAAAATTGTCTAACTCAGAAAGCCTGTAGTATGGATAAAATTAAACTGCATTGAATCTTTTCTATGAATTCTGACCAAAAAACCTTAGGCAAAATAATTAATATCTTTGAAACTCAATTTCCAAATTTGTATTGTGAAGAGTTTGAAATAAATTATCTCAAGCATCCTTTATAGCTCTAACATTCTGTGGCTCTGAATCCCTTCTCACCCAATGACCACAACTCTAACTCATTCTCTCATTCATTCTGAGCTGTGAGTTTCAGAGTATGAAAGGAGGAGGACCTATGAATTTGCTCCATAACAAAGACCCATGGAATAAGACCTGGAAGGAAACCTAGAAATCATTGAATTCCCTAATCTTACAGCGAGAAAAACAAGGTCCACAAAGATTAAATGACTTGATCAAGGTTATTCTTCCCAATAGAGGTGTGTGTGTGTGTGTGTGTGTGTGTGTGTGTGTGTGTGTGTGTGTGTGTGTGTGTGACTCTTGGTATGGAAACTGCCCTCCCCTCACAAATCTGCAGCTTGTTCATAATTCATACTCTTAGAGAGTTACTTAGGAACATGAAAAGGTTAAAGGACAGGATTGTAGGAGTTATAGATTTAGAGAATGAAGAGATTTTAGAGGTCCATCTAGTTGATCCCCTCATTTTATAGGTGAGGAAGCTGAGACCCAGAGAGATTAAGTAGCTTGGTCATGTCTACATAATGTATATGTGCTATAGGCAGGACTTGAACACAGGGTTGTTTTTTTTTGTTTTTTGCTTTTTACTCCAAGCACTACTGAATAAATGGGTCTCTCATTTCCACCAGGAACAGAGAAAGAGAAAAAGAAGGTATGGTGAAAGGCAATAAGGTGCTTACTCAAATGTTTGGGGATAAAAACATTAAAAAAATAAAAAGGGATAAAAAACAAAACTACAGGATGTTGAAAGGAACAAAGCCAAACCAGCAATAAACATAGGTTCCGCATACCTTGACATCTAAATTCACAAAGGAAACTTTATCTAAGTTACAGGAAGACACAGACAATAACATAATAGGGACAGGAGACTTTAATATCCCTCTCAGTTTTGGATAAGTCTAACAGAAAGATAAACAAAAAGGGAAATATGGAACTGAACAATTTGCTGGAGAAACTATAGTTAAAAAGATTTATAGTGCCTTCTAAATGGACTGCAAAAGATATTGCAAACAAATGTAAAAATGCAGAAATAGTTGGTATCCTTTGCAGACCATAAGACAATAAAAATAGTTATTGATTCTGGGACTACACACAAAAGGAGACGTAACAATAAAATCCTGAATAAGTTGGTTAGGGGCAGGTAGGTGGTGCAGTGAATAGAGCACCAGCCCTAGAGTCAGGAGGCTCTCAGTTCAAATTTGGCCTCAGACACTTTAACACTTACTAGCCGTGGGACCTCGGGCAAGTCACTTAACACCAATTGCCTTGACCTCCCCCCTCCAAAAAAAAGCAAAAAAAAAATAATGAGTGGGTGAAAGAGCAAATTGTAGAAATGATTAATAATTCAGTAAAAGAAAATTATAATATTGAAACAAAATTTCTGGGATGCAGCTAAAGCAGTCCTCAGGGCAGAAATCCTATCCCTACAAACATCTATAACAAAAAAGAAAAAGAGAAGATAAATAAACTGAATATGCATTTTAAAAATTAGAAAGCCAACAAACAAAAATATAAATAAAAATTAGAAAGCCAACAAAAAATTTAAATAAGGACAAAAGAGAGATACTAAAAATGACAGAGGAAATAGATAATTTGGAATCAAAACCACAGAAAGGATAAATAAAACTAAAAACTGGTTCTTTGAAAATATTAATCAAATTAATGAACCCTTAACTAATCTGATTAAAAAGTTAAGAGTAGAACATCAAATCAATAAAATAGCAAATGAGCAAGATAAAATCACAACAAAACTGGAAGAAAAAAAAGAGAAATCAGAACATATCATTCACAACTAAAGGATAACATAAATAGAGGAATATCATAAAAAAAAACCCCACAAACTTTCAGATGGCTAGACAGAGATCTTAAATTATTCAATTTCAGAAAAGGAAAGAGATCTAGCTGTAAAAGAACTACTGATGGAAAAGAACTCCTGGTTCTGATGGGTTCACAGGACAATTCTATCAATTAAGAACAATTAGTACCCATATTTCACAAATTGTTCTCCAAAATGGAGAAAGAAAGCATCCTACATGAATTCTTTTATGAGACAAATTTAGTCTTAATATTTAAACCAGGGAAAGATAAAAGTGGAAGAAAACTGTAGGCTAGAATCATTAATGAATATTGACCCAAAAATTTTCAATAAAATTCTGTCAAATAGACTACAGTGATTTATCTAAGAAATTAAATGGTCGGGATGATTATTAAATTTATTACAAGAAGAATTAGTATTGTACCCCACCCCCATTTCCTCTTTTCCAATTTCAAACCCTGAGTTTTAAACCAGGAATGAATGATGAAGTTGCCTTAGTGACTCATGGGAAAGGCACTTTGTAGGTGCAAGTCAACTATAATGAAAAGATGCTGAAGGAGAGAAAGGAAAGTGCATCAATGAATCCAGAATCTGGTATTACAGTCCTAGACCCTTCCCCCTTCTCATCCCTTCCCATCTCTGCATGAAACTATGGAAGACATCAGAAACAGCTCTCCTTCCATTGTGGGAAATGAGACACTCAACAACATATTTAATATTTATCTTGTCTTTTATCAAACAGCTTGTTCTCTCTCTCTCTCTCTCTCTCTCTCTCTCTCTCTCTCTCTCTCTCTCACACACACACACACACACACTCACACACACACACACACACACATACACACACACACATCAAATCCTGTATATTGAATTACTGGTGAAATGTTTCTAACTCTCAGCACCGAGATCAGATGACAGAATGCATGGGGGGATTGCTTTTTAATCTTGGCTGAGAGAAGGAAATGAAAATGACTTGCAGGATTCTGACACACTGATCACAGATTTCTTTTTTTTTTTTTTGATCCCCCTCCCCTCAAAAAAATGGGAACTTGTCAGATGCCATTATAAAATCATATAGATCAGAATTAGTCTCAGTTTTTCTGTGGGTCGGAGAGCAATAAAGACTTATAACCACATTCCAAGTTATGTTTTGATTACTGACGACTCTGTGCCCCCAAAGAATTTGTTCAGCCTGAAGACTGATAAAGTTTTAGCCAATTTATCATCCTGAAAATGAGATGCTGAGCATTCATTTAGCCATAAAACACCATGGTGATCTTTGACCCCTACCACATTGAGTTTGAATCTTCAGATGGGACAAGCTCAGAGGGTAAATCCTTCAGCTGCAGAGAAATAGGGAGAATCCAGGATCATTTTCCATTCCTGGTTCCTATTTACTTGGGGGGGGGTACATTTTAATAAAGATCTCTGCCTGTGATGAGTGATTTTCAAGAATTCTGTACTGCCATTGCTTGCCCACTAAACAAGTGAATTTGATGTGTGTGCTCTTCTTGATTTTTCATCAGGAGGTCTTTGACAGATACTGTATTGGGGACTCTTAAGTTTAAAGTCTTACTTTGGTCAGAGTGGCTTCAACAACTGGGGGTAAGATGAGGGTTGTTCCCCTCCATTAGGGGTGGGGGGACCAGAATTCTTCAAATCTTTTTTTTTACTGGTGCCTTTTCTAATGAAGATAGATGCCATACCTCGTCTGGTTTATCCAGGTAGCCTAAGGTGTAACTCAACTTCCCAATTGATTAACAATAGTGATTCATTACTGTGACAATTGGGGAAAAACTGATTACCTAGAATTTCTGATGAGGTAATTCTGCCTCTCTCTCAGTAGTGGTAATGAATCACCATTTTCCCTCCTTCCCCTGACCTAATTTTCCAAATCATGTACTTCCATAAGAGATTGTGCAGAGGAGTACATCTATTTATCTTGTAGGAGTTTTCTCCTTCTAAATTTGATGGAGAAGACAAGCCTTGAACTGGGAGGGAAGATTCATGAATGTGAAGAGTAGTGGGTTAACCAAAGTCCAAAAATCCCACTAGATAATTAATCTGAAGCTGCCATGATTCCTGTGGCAGTTACTCCCATCTCGCTGGCTGGCTCTCAGCAATTCAGCACATAGTGTATCTAGATGAAAAATAAAAATCTGCTTCCGTTCGCTGTAACATGATACTCAAGTCACAGTCTTCAAAGGGTAGGACATATTTCTCCTAGTAACATTTTAAACTTCATAATCTCCATCTCCATGTGACTATGTACTCATGTTATCTTACATAAATGATGCCATTTGGCCTCCCATCAGTGTTAGAATTAATGGTGAGTTACCAGATTTCAACCCAAGTTCTCTGAGTTTCTCTTTAGGTTCCCTGACATGAGAAATACATCCCAGAATTGGTACCAGTTTGCTGTAATTTGATTAACCATGCTGGGTCACCCTTGGGACCCATCTTGATATTATCCTCCCACACATACAAAGGGCCAACTAATCAGCAGGTGTTTCCTTTCACTCTGTCACCCTTTGCTACTGACCAGTGAAAGCCCAGGCCATTCATTTTAGCAATTCAGACACTTTCCCATCATTTCCTGGACATACCCATCAGGCAATTCAATTCAATTCAGTCCAAGTGAAGTCAATACTTATTTATTAAGTGCCTACTAGCCGAGAAGAACAGTGAAAGAGAGAGAATTAA
The DNA here is from genome assembly GCA_011680675.1 of Gymnobelideus leadbeateri. Classification (NCBI taxonomy): domain Eukaryota; kingdom Metazoa; phylum Chordata; class Mammalia; order Diprotodontia; family Petauridae; genus Gymnobelideus; species Gymnobelideus leadbeateri. Next base: position 204,253 of record WOXC01012436.1, on the reverse strand, counting down.
ATGCCAGGAAAAGATCATGGTAGATTAGTTAGGGAAGTTTTAATGAAGGAGGTTTAGTTGGATGTAGAAGGAAGTATAGGGTTTGGATAAATAAATCAGAGAAGAGAGGCTATTTTAGGCAGTGATATGACATCAATAATGAGCCAGGCTGTTAAATAGCTGTCACTGGTCATGACCTATTTTTACAATGATATAATTGAAGAGATAATAGTCCATCGCACTCTGGAAAATTCCTCTCCCTCTGCAGCCCCATTCTTCTGATTGATTAGTTTTTCCCAGAACCTCCATTAAAAAAAGTATCCAAGCCAGTCACATTCACTTCTTCATTCATCTCCAAGCTCACCTTCTGACTCTGGTCTTTTTTCTCCACCAGGATCCCCCTTGGTGCCTTTCCTCTTTCTCTGCCCCCACCCTCTGCTACTTTTCTGCTTTTTTTTTTTTATGTGCTGCCTTCGTTAGAAAGTAAGTTCCTGGAGGACAGGGGCTATCTTTCTTTTTGCTTTTATCTGTATTCCCAGAGCTTAGCACATTTCCTAGAGCACAGCAAATGCTTAATAAGTGCCTGATGACTTGAAAACACTCTGAATAGTTAAAAAGACTGATCAATGTAGATATTATTTTCTAGACATAGTAACCTTATAATGAGGCCTGTAGAAAATGCAAGTTTAAGTAATCTTCAGGGTGCTTCATTCTTAGCTACCTGTTTTGCTTCTACTTTCATTTTCCCAGCAGTGTCTAGTACTGGGTTGTCTGAAAAGTAGAAAGTGTTATACAAATCAAGCTTTTTGTTGTTTTTTAATAGTGGCTCAATAGTGTATGTGTGGTATCGGTGTATCTGTGTGGTCTTCTATGAGCAGTCAAAGCCATGAACAATGGTGGCTGTCAATCAAACCAATGTTTTGCCCCATAGATACATCACTTCCAAGTCCATTTTATCTAGAAATATGACTCAGTTAACGGCTCATGTTCCCATCCTACTAACTACTCCCTTATATTCCTCTGTGTGCTATGTCAATCAAAACCTCAGAAAAATCAGTTTAATTGGATTAGATAAAAATGTAATAAAATCAAAGCAACAGACATATGTATCTCAGAAGACACAACCATATTAATTTCCCCACCCTACCCCAGGATGGTATAATATGCCTCTCACCAGATCCTACTACTGGGTGAAAAAAACAAGAAATACATGTATTTAATGCAAAACTCCCAGTGCTGCCCGGACACAGAGAGAAATCACTCACAACAATTAGCACTGGCCAGGACCTAGAATTTTATTCCCAACTTAAATGGCTGTGGAAATCTTAGCCACCACATCACCTGGTTTTCCACTGTACTTCCTCCTCAGCTTCCTCAGATATAGGTATGGGGATGTAGAACCTGCATCCTCAAAGTTGCATGTGGCCCTCCAGGTGCTCAAGTGAAGACCCTTGACTGAATCCAAACTTCATAGAATAAATCCTCTTAATAAAAGAATTTGTTCTGTAAAACTTGGACTCCCTCAAAAGGCCACACCCAAGGACCTAGAAGGCCACATGTGGCCTTGAGGCTGCAGGTTTCACACCCCTGGATAGAACCTTGCTTGACCCACTCTGATCACTGCTAACCATGCCAGAGTCTGGATCAAGTCCATTAAACTTTGTGGCTATGGGAGAAACTACTGACTACCCATCTCTGGTTCCAGGAAAAAGGCTGTGCCCAAGGCACTTTTGTTATATGTAATTTTAATAAACTGATTATTTACAAATATTTGTAAATAATATTAAATAACTGTAAATAAATATTTGTAAAATTATTTGTAAATAATCAGTTTATTAAAATTATATATATCAAAAGTGCCTTGGTTTATTTACAAATAAACCATATCCCTCCCCCATTATATATTCCCATAGAGAGAGTTAAAGAAAACTTTTTAATATAGCAGTTAAGACTTATAAGGTATGGAACTTTCTATTATCACAGTTTATTATTTCTTAACAGAAAGCAAGTGTGTTTTAGTCATAGTGATTTAGAATGAACATTGACAAGTTTGTTTGACTTGAAAGTGTTGTCATATTTGGCATTATTTAAATTGCTCTTTTGGCATTGAGTTCTTCTGTATGAATTAGATAATACAAATGATTCCTTATACCTCCACTGAATTTTCCTCATTTATCATTCCTTATAAATAATAAAATTCCATTATTTTCATTCATAGACCACATGAACACAGTAAAGTGTTCATATAAATATTTTTCTGTGTGGGGAATTTATTTGTCACTGATTTTTTGAGTTATAAATATAGTTATAGGGTTTTTTGACTAAAGTGTATGAACAATTTAGTAACCTTTCTTGCTTGATTCCAAATTGTTCACTAGAATTTATTAGATTATTAGGAGATTTTATGGCTTCACCAAGAAGAGTTCCTGTCTTCTCTTTTACCAAGGGTGTGAGGTGATACCTCAGGATTGTTTAAATTAACTTTTCTCTTATTATTCATGATTCAATGATATTTTCATATGACTTTGATAGTTTGTGTTTCTTCCTTTGAAACGTGGTTTGCTCATATTCTTTCACTGATTATATATTGGGGAATGACATTTAGGCTTAAAGAGTTTTGTCAATTGCCCAATGACTTTGAATGTGAAGTTTTTACCAGAGAAGTCTGATGGAAATCAAATTCCTAAAAGAAAATTTCTTATGTTTGCTTTTTTGTTTTTGTTCATGCAAAAATTTTTATTTTATGTTATAAAAGTGTTCTATTTTGTCTTTTATCTTTTTCATTCCTTGCTTATTTTACTTAAAAAATGTGAAGAATATTTTACTCTCTTCTCTCTAGATTTTTTATGGTTTTATGGTTTAATCTTTCATATTTATGGTTTATGCTTTGAAATTTATTGTGGCCCATGGTGTAAGTTGTTAGTTTCAACATATTCTTCACTAAACTATTTTCATTTTCCCAGTAATTCTCATTAAATAAGGAATAGTAGTTTGTGTTCCTGAATTCTATGTATGTTTACTTCTAGACTGTGTTTAGCTAGTCTGTCCCAATAATTTCCTTTTCTATTTTAAACCTGAAATTTTGATTATTTCTGCTTTGCAATAGAATTTAATATTTGGTGACCTTAACTTCCCCTTTTTTTCCTATCTTTTTGCATTTTTCCGCTTGAAATTCTTGAAGTTTCCTCTCCTCCCTCTCCTCACTCCCCTCATATGAAGTTTGCTATTATTTCACCTAGTTTTATATAATGTTCCTTTGATAATTTTGTTTGCTGAAAAATCCCTAGATAAATTTACATGATTTTATGTCTGTATTTGTTGTTATTATTAATATTGGTAAGGTCCATTCATAGACATGAACATTTTCTCTTATTCTTTTAGGCTTTCCTTTATTTCTACAAGGATTATTATATAACTGCATTGATATAAGGTGTGTGTTTTAATAGGTTAACTCAAAATCTTTTATATATTTCATAATTATTTTCAATTGATTTTACCTTTATATATTTTACTTCAGGCTTTTGCTTTGGGGTTTCTCTAATTTTGTTTTTTTCTTCAATTGCATGTAAAAAAAAAGTCTTAACATTTTTTTTTTACAAATTTGGAGTTCCAAATTTTCTGCCTTTTTAGAAAGGTACATAATTCAATATCAATTATATGTATGAAGTAATGCAAAACATATTTCCATATTAGCCATGTTGCAAACTTAGACACAAAATAGAAAATGTTCCCTCTTCCCCCCCCCCCCAAAAAAAAAAACCAAGAATTTTTTTTTTTTTAATAAAGAAATTTGAAAAAGTTAACTTCAACTGCACTCAGACTCCAACAGTTCTTTCTCTGGAGGTAGATAGAATTTTTCATCATAAATTCTACAGGATTGTTTTGGATTATTGTATTGCAGAAAATAGATAAGATATTCACAATTGATCATTATACAATTTTGCTGTTACTGTGTATAATGTTCTCTTGGTTCTTTTTATGTCACTTTGCATCAGTTTAAGTCTTTCCAAGTGTTTCTGAAAGCTGTCTGTTCATTATTTTTTATTGCACGACAGTATTCCATCACAATTATATACAATTCATTCAGCCATTTCCCAATTGATAGGTATCCTCTAAATTTTCAATTCTTAGCTACCACCAAAAGAACTGCTATAAATATTTTTTGCACATATAGGTATTTTTATTTTCTCTTTGAGCTCTTTTGGATATAGACATAGTGGTGGTATTTCTGGGTCAAAAGGTATGCATAGTTTTATGGTCTTTTAGGTGTAGTTCCAAATTGCTCTTCAGTACAGTTGGATAAGTTCACAACTTCACCAATTGTGCATTGATGTCCCATTTTTTCACATCCCCTCTAGTATTTGTCATTTTCCTTTTTGGTCATATTAGCCAATCTCATAGGTGTGAAGTGGTACCTCAGTAATTTTGAGTAGTATTTCTCCAATCCATAGTGTTTTGAAGCAATTTTTTCATGTGACTATTGATAGCTTTGACTTCTGAAAACTGCCTGTTCATGTTCTTTGACAATTTATCAACAGGGAAATGGCTTGCATTCTTGTAAATTTGATAAATTCTTTATCAGAGGAGTTTGCTACAAATCTCCCCCCCACCCAGTTTCCAATTTTCCTTCTAATCTTGTTTTCATTGGTTTTGTTTGTGCAAAATCTTTTTTATTTGCTTTTTTTTTTTTTTTTGGAGGGCAATTGGGGTAAAGTAACTTGCCCAAGGTTACTCGGCTAGGTTTTTTTGTTTGTGTGCGTTAAGTGTCTGAGGCCGGATCCGAACTCAGGTCCTTCTGACTCCAGGGCCGACGCTCTACTCACTGCACCACCTAGCTGCCCCTGCAAAATCTTTTTAAAATAACATAATAAAAATCAATCATTTTACATCATAAATTCTTTGCCTATCCATAGATTTGACAGGTAAAATTTTCCATGTTCCACTAACTTGTTTATATCACCTTTTATGTTTAAATCATATACTCATTTTGACCTTTTCTTCTTATCCAATGTGAGATGTTGTTCTACACCTAGTTTCTCTGCCAAACTGTTTTTGCAACAATTTTTGTCAAATACTGAGTTCTTGTCCAAAAAGCTTGGATCTTTGAGTGTACCAAACACTAGATTACTGTGGTCATGATTGTGATAACAATACTTTGTATAGTGTTCATAATCTATTCCATGATCTACCACTCTATTTCTTAGGCAGTACCAAATAGTTACTGATAATTAGCACTTTGTAATATGGTTTGAGATCTGGTACTGCAAGGCCACCTTCCTTCATTTTTTTTTTTACTGATTCCCATGATATTTTTTCCTTTTGTTCTTCCAGATCATTTTTTTTCTAGCTCTATAAAATAATTTTTGTTAGTTTGATTGGTAAGGTACTGAATTCTGGCTTTTGTTAGAAATACACAGAAATATTAATTTTCACACTCATTTTTCATCCAGCTAACTGTTAACATTATTAATTATCTAGGTTAGTTATTTTATTGATTCTCTAAGGTTTTCTAAGTAAGCCATCATATCACTTTTAAATAAGGAAAATATTGTCTCTCCTTTGATGATGCTTATTCCTTTAATTTAGTTCTCCTTTATTATTGCTATAGTTTCTCATATTCTGTTAAATAACAAAGAAGACTGGGGATACCCTTGCTTCACTTATGAAGTAATCAATAAAGTTTCCAATGACTCCCCATTACATATAAAACTAGATCTTTTAGAGAAATACTTTTAATTCCAGTGATTCTTTTTCATAATAACACAAATGAGTACTGTATTTGGTCAAAGACTTTTCTTTTCCTATTAATATTTCAGTGCTTTTTCATTTATGTATTGAATTATATTGTTTTCTAATGTTGAACTACCTTTGAATACCTGGTATAAATCCACATAGACCGTAATTAATGATATTTGGATGTATTGCTATAACTTCTAGGCTAAAAATTTATTTCAAATTTTTTCATTAATAATTATTAGTAATATTTGTCTTTAGATATTTTCTTTACTTAAAATCTTCATTGGTTTATAAAAAGAGTTTTTGGGTGTATCATCATTTTAAGAACATTTTATGTAACAGGAAATTTTAAATGTTTGTTATTTGTAAACGTATATGGTCAAGTAATTATGCCTTGTGTAATTTCTCTTTCTGAGATTTGATTGTTGAGTATCTCTATTTCCTATTTTGTTATCTTTTAAATTTTCTATTTTTATAAATATTTATCTAGTTCCTTTAAATTTTCAGTTTTGTTAATTTATTTTGGCATGATATTTTATGATATTTTTCTTCATTTCTTCTCTATTAATTGACAAGTTATTCTATACATATATTGGCAATTTGACTTCTCCCTGTCTCTTTGTTTCTTTGTCTTTTTTTTCTCTTCCTTTCTTTCCTTATCCCCAAATACTTAATGGTTTGTTGCTGTATAAGCCTTTAAAAACCACATTTTTTGTTTTGTCTATTATTTCAATACTCTATATTTTCATTTTTCTTGTGCTCCGATTTCTGAAATGTCGTTTTTATATTCATTTTGATATTTCCTATTGCTTTTATAGTTTTTAAATTTCCACATTTAATTCATTAATCCTCTCTTTTGTTTGTTAATATTTTTCTGAAATAAATATTTTCTTCTGAGAACATATATTTTATTGTATTGCCTCACAATTTCTCCCTTTATTTTGTTTTTTGACCTACCCATTATTTATACTTAGCCTTAATTTAGGATGTCTTTTTTCACATTTTCTTTATGTATCACTATTTTAATTGCATTATAGCCTATAAGGATGAATTGGATTGTATTATATATGTCTGCTATCTGTATTTTTATTATATTCTTATGCTTCACATGATCAATTTTTAAAGATTACTATTGGTGTTTAAATAGAAGTATAATCTTTAATATCTTTTTGAATAATCATTATGGCTTTATCACATTTAATTTTTCTAACATTGTCAGATCAAAAATTTCCTTTTTGCCTCAATGTAAGATATCAAAATCTCATCTACAATTGCTTTTTATTATCAATGTGGTTTTTAATTTATATTTTAGTTAGGATTTTCTTTAAGTACTTATAAACTATGCTAACTGGTGCATATGTATTTAATTATAATATTAACTGTGGTGATTTTAAGCATAATGTTATTTCCTTGTTTGTCTTTCTTGACAGTAATTATTTTTACTGTTGTCTTATCTGAAATCATAATTGAACCTCCCGCTCTTTTTGAAATTTAGGAAACAGCATATTGCATTATATATTGCATATATCTTTCATTTTAATTGTATGTGTTATATTTTAAATGTGTTTCTTGTATGCAACAGATTGTTGGATTCTCTTTTCTCATCTATTTAGCCACTCTTTAATTTTAAAAGTGAGTTTAGTTCCATCACTTTCAAGATCAAAATAGCTAAATATATATTTCTCTTTCAAATTTCATTATGTTAATATTTTTCTTTTAAATCAGTAGTTGGTTCCCATGATTTGTTTTATGCCATTCTGATCTCAATTGGCATAGCCCAAACCTAGATTCCCTGATTCTTCTTTCATTGTTATTTTCTCTTTTCATTTTTAACCCCTCACTTTGTACACCCCTTTCCAAGAAATATTTATTCAGCTCTTTCCCTTCCATATTCCTTTACCTTATCCCCTTTCATTGAATTTAAACATAAATATTCTCTCTTTGTTCTTTCATGACCCTCATACAAGATCACCACCACCACTGCCCAACACTGGATCACTGCTTCGTTGTGCTGGAGGGACTTGTGTAGCTTAATAAAACTATGAGCTCTGCCATGCAGAGTTACCCAAGATGTATAGGTTATAGCAGAGACCACTGGCAAAAGGTGATCCAGTAGAGAAGGAAATGGCAAACCACTCCATTAAAGGTCTGCATATTCAAAGCTATGGTTTTTCCAGTAATAATGTATGGCTGTGACAATTTGAATTGAAGAAAAACTGAGAGCCTTTGAAATGACACTTTTGAATTGTGGTGCTGGAGAAGACTTTTGATCAAATCAGTAAGTACTTAAAGAATTGAATTCAGACTGTTGTTGTTTGTTCTTCATTTTAGAAGTTCTATGTCATCATGAGGTTGATGTCTAGATTTGTGAGTGAAATGGATTTAAGTGAGGCAGAGCTGTGCAAAGTCATCAGCCCCAGTCTGTCTTTCAGAGTCATCAAAGTTTAGTGGCAAGACAAAAACCAAAATGAACAGTGATGGCCTGGGATGCAATGGATGGCTATTCAATGGAAGATCAAATGTAGAATTTGAAACTTAAATACTTTGGCTATATAACAAAAGATGGGACACATTGGAAAAGATGCTAATATTGGGAAAGATTGAAGGCAAAAAGAAAGGGGATGGCAGAGGATGAGATGGATAGACAGTATCATAGAAACAGTGAACATGAACTTGGACAGACTTTGAGAGATAGTGGAAGACAGAAGGGCCTGGCATGCTATGTTACATAGAGTCATTAAGAGTTGGACATGATTAAACAATTGAACAAATATACAAGATGAAATTTCTAAAATACCTTCCCTATATCCAGCCCAGATAAGAATGCATTTCTGGATCTTCCAACTCTTCTCTTTTCCATCTCTTTGACTGAAGTATATTCATTTATGGAGCCTAATTTCTAGAAATATTAACTCATGAAGGAGGCAACATGGTGTAGTTGAAAGAGTTCTGGCTTCAGAGGCAGAGGACCACGGCTCTTGTTACCACCATTATACCCTAGACCTAGGTGTATTCTGATTGCAAAAAGAACAATTTAGTCATTCTACTTCTCTGGACCTTAATCCACTATCTGCAAATTCTTCGGACTAAACAAAAAATCTTCAAGAACTACTTTCTCTAGAGCTGTCATAATATTCAAATCTTATGTGACCACCTCATTCTCTTGCCAAACCTATATGTTTCTCATATTTTTTTTCTTAAATGTAGGTTTTACTAGAGCAGAAGCAGAAGTTGATTGGGTAGGAAGAAAGCATCATTCAGCTGTGAAAAGGCATAAAAGTAAGAAGCTGAAGGTCTTGGATCTCAGATCCTTATGGAATGGAGGGGACAGAAATGGGAGAAAACAAGTGTAGCTTAATAAAGGTGGAAATAGAAGCAATATTGTCATGGAATTATACTATATACCATATGAAGGAAAGAAGAAAATAGATGAGGAGTCTAGGAAAGAGATCACGGATTTAGCACTCATGGAGGACTTCACTAACTTGACAGCTCTTTTTAAAAATTTTTTTTCCAAATGCTTTATTAACTTCTGGTTTACATCATTCATTTCTGTCAGATTTTGAGTTACAATTTTTTCCCCATTTTCCCCCCACCCACCACCCCAGAATAACAGTCATACAGGATATCCCCTCATCCAATCTGCTCTCTCCCATCTCTTCTTCCATACCCCCTTCGACTTTTCCAATAGGGCAAAGTGAATCCTCGAGCCCCATTGCCTGCACATCTTATCTCCCAATTATATGGAAAATAGTATTAATTGTAGTATTTATATATTTTTAAAAATTTTTATTTTAAAAGGAAGAAAAGCAACTCAGTATATGCTGTACATGTGTAGCTATGCTAAACATTACCATAGTAGATATATTGTAAAAGACTGACTATATTTCCCTCCCTCCCATCCCACCTTCCACCTGGTCCACTCCCCACCTTGATCCTGTCCCTTTTCAAAAGTGGGTGCTTTGAACTTCCCTCCCCCCCCAGCCCTCCCTCCCCTCCACCACATTCTCCCATCTCCCTCCCCCCATGCTCCTGTAGGGTGGGACAACCTATTTATATGAATGTCATTCTCTCTGGGTCCAAATTCAATGAGAATAAGGTTTTGCCTTTTTGCCTTCCTGTTCCTGCCTTCCCCTGCCTCCTCTACACAAAACAGTTCACCTGATTGTCTCTCCCCATTCCCCCTCACCACATTACTCTCTCACCTCTTAACCTCACCTTTTAAGTATCATCCCTTCATATTAAATTCGACTTGTGCTCTCTATCTATGTATACCTGAAAATATATATACACACATTCACATATGTATTCATATGCCCATATGCCCTTCTTCAACTGTTTTCATACTGAGAAAAGTTTAATCAGTTACAGTTATTGTTTTTCCCTGTAGGAATGTAAATAGTTAAAGTTTGATAAGTTCATAGTGATTTCTTTTCCCTGTTTACCTTCTCAAGCATCTCTTGCTTCTTGTATCTGAATATCAAATTTTCTATTCAACTCTGGTTTTTTCTTCAAGAATGCTTGAAAGTCCTCTATTCCACTGAATGACCAAATTTTCCCCTGAAATGTGATACTCAGTTTTGCTGGGTAGGTGATTCTTGGTTTTAATCCCAGGTCCTTTGCCTTCTGGAATATCATATTCCATGCCCTTTGATCCCTCAGTGTAGAAGCTGCCAGGTCCTGTGCTATTCTGATTGTGTTTCCACAATATTGAAATTGTTTCTTCCTGGCTGCTTGTAGTATTTTCTCGTTGATATGGGAATTCTGGAACCTGGCTACAATATTCCTAGGAGTTTTCTTTTGGGGATCTTTTATAGGAGGTAATCTCTGGGTTCTTTCAACCTCTATTTTGCCTTCTGGTTCTAAAACATCAGGGCAACTTTCCTTGAGAATTTCTTGAAGGATGATTTCTTGATTCTTTCTTTTATCATGGCTGTCAGGTAGTCCAATAATTTTTAGATTGTCTCTCCTGGATTTATTTTCCAGGTCAGTGTTTTTTTCCATAAGATGTTACACATCACCCTCTATTCTTTCATTTGTTTGGATCTGCTTAACAGCATCTTGATTTCTCATAAAGTCACTAGCTTCCATTTGCTCCAGTCTAATTCTGAAGGAATGATTCTCCTCAGTGAGCTTTTGAGATTCTTTTTCCATCTGGCAAATTTGGCTTTTTAAGGCATTCTTCTCCTCATTGCCTTTTTGAGCCTCTTTTGCCATTTGAGTTAGTCTATTTTTTAAGGTATTAGTTTCCTCAATCAGGCTGTTGACTCTCATTTCATACTTTTCTTGCATCTTTCTTATTTCTCTTCCCAATTTCCCCCCACTTCTCTTATCTGCTTCTTAAGGTCCTCTATGGCCTGTAACCAGCTCCTAATTTCATTTGGGGCTTTTGGTGCAGGATTTCTGACCTCATAGTCCTCCTCCTGTTCCATGCTTTGATCCTCTTTGCCCCCAAAATAGGAGTCTAATGTTGCATTTTTCTGTTTATTTTCTTTCCTTTTTCTAGGCATGTTGCCACTCAATTACTTGACTTTTGGGCTTGTTGCCACAGTAAGACTTTGCCACCAGCCAGGGGAGCTTCTGTCCCAAACGTTGGGGTTTTCTCAACTGCCTGAGGTATTAGTTGGGTGGCCTCTGTGAAGCCTCCACACACTCTGGCAAGGTGTTCACACACCCCAAGACATCTACCCCAGAAGACCATCCAGATCCAGGGAGGTTAAAGCAAGAGCGATTACCCCCCCCCCAGACTGATCGCCAGATCCCCCTACAGTTTGCAGGCCAAGAGCTGAAGCTGCAATGCGGCAATGTGGTGCAAGTTGCACCGGCTCCTCAGCAGCTTCTCACCCCCAGGGGAAGAAGCTGATGCATTCTCCCAACCAGTCCCAAAGTCCATAGAGCACTCACCTCTCACTTTGTCCTAGGCATCTATGTGTGGATAATTCTAGAAATGCCACAGCTGCTGGTGTTCTGGGGTCCCTCCAGCTGGCCACTGGTCTGGCCGTCCTAGAACTAAAACTGCAGCTCACAAGGGCCTGGGCTCGGCTCCAGAGCGCTGGGCTGCCTGCTCCCTGCTGGACTTCTGGGCTGTCCTCAGCAGGAGGTTAGTTTTTCTGTGTCATTTTGTGGGTTCTGGAGCTCCAGAGGTGGTTCAGGGTCCCCCTTTTACATAATTTTGAAGTGGAGTAGGCAGGAGCTCTAAGGAAGTGCTGTTTCTACTACACCATCTTGACTCCACCCTCCAACCTGACAGCTCTTAAGCCAGTCTTTCTGCCAAAAGCAGAGCAGCTAATAAATTCTTGGCTCTCCATAATAAGAAGTTCATACTTCAAAAATGCTACTTGTGGGGGGAGGACATTCCATCCTTCAATTTTTGATAGATAATGAAGGTAAAACCAGGAATACTCTCACATCCACCCAAGATTTTGGAAATGTAAATTTCATACAGTTCAAAGAAAGGATACTTACGTTCCTGTGACTTAAAATTTTATAAGTAAACTCAAGAAATTATGCTAAGCTCTTAAGTATGAAATTCTGAAAAGAAAGACAGAAAGAACAAAGCTATAAAAATCTAAAGAGGAAGCACATAAATATTATCAATCAACTTTTACTTGTAAAAGACAGAAGAGAAAGAAAGAATCAATGAGAGGTAACAGGAGAGAATGAATGCAACATTGTGGCATGACCCCACAAGAAGAAAGTCAGTTAAAAATTAGCTGAGGTTGGTAAAGAAATTTAAGATGGTGGAGTAAAAGCAGGAATTTGCTTGAGCTCATGCCCCAAACACCTCCAATACTTGTAAAAAAATGACTCTAAATAAATTTTAGAGCTACAGAATGCAGAAAATGATGAAGTGAAATATGTCTCGATCTGAATCAGTCTGGCAAGTGAAAAGGAAGGGTCGGGTCTATCACACTGGGCTGTAAGTGGAACACAGTCACTTGTGGACCATGCCATCACAGACTAGCCAAAGCAGACCTCAGGGGACTGAATCACTTGCAGTTGTGGTGGTTTCCAGACTTCTCAAACTATAAATGCCAAAGAGAAAGTAAAATGTCAGTGCAGAAGCTGTTAGATCTGGGTGAGAGAAGAGAGTGGCCCGGCCCCTGCCCCTGGGGCAGCAGATGTAGCAGTGGAGGAGTGGCTGCCTCCAGAGCTTTAGACCCATAAATGGTGGGCAGACTGAGTGACTGATTGGAGGGCAATTGCAGGAATCTCTCTGCTGGTGTTGAGGCTGGATTCTCTTGCTTTGCTCTGTTTGGATCTGGGTTGAAGTTTTGGGTGGCTGTTCTGGGGTGAGGGGTGCTGGCATGGCAGAGTTTGTGATGTCTGTGGAGGGGGAATCCTCCTCACAGTTCTGAGGCAGGTACCCAGAAGTAGCTCTGACAACAGCTGCACAAAACCCCAGAAATTTGGGACACAGAACTCTCCACTCTGGAAGCAGAGTTCTACCATGGCAAAGAGCTCAAAAGTTAAGTAATTATCTGGCAAGATGAGAAAACAGAGAAATCAGACTATAGAATTGTTCTTTGGTGACAAAGAAGATCAAAACATAGAACCAGAAGAAGACAACAAAGTCAAAACTCCTGCATCAAAAGCCTCCAAGAAAAAATATAAATTGGTCTCAGGTCATGGAGGAGCTCAAGAAGGATTTTGAAAATCAAGTAAGAGAAGTAGAGGAAAAAATGAGAAGAGAAATGAGAATGATGCAGGAAAATCATGAAAAATGAGTTAACAGCTTGCTAAAGGAGACTCAAAAATACTGAAGAAAATAACATCTTAAAAAATAGACTAACTCAAATGGCAAAAGATGTCCATAAAGCCAATGTGGAGAAGAATGCCTTAAAAAGCAGATTTGACCAAATGGAAAATGAAGTCCACAAGCTCACTGAAGAAAATAATTCCTTCAGTATTAAAATGGAGCAAATGGAAACTAATGACTTTTTGAGAAATCAAGATATTATAAAACAGATTCAAAAGAGTGAAAAATAGAAGGCAATGTAAAATATCTCATTGGAAAAACCACTGACCTGGAAAATAGATCCAGGGGAGATAATTTAAAAATTATTGGACTACCTGAAAGCCATGATCAAAAAAAGAGCCTAGACATTATCTTTCAAGAAATTATCAAGGAAAAATGCCCTGAGACTCTATAACCAGAAGGCAAAATATAAATTGAAAGAATCCACTGACTGTCTCTTGAAAAAGATGCCCAAAAGAAAACTCCTAGGAATATTATAGCCAAATTCCAGATCCCAGGTCAAGGAAAAAGTGTTACAAGTAACACTCAGGAAGTAACAATTTGAGTATTGTGGAAACACAATCAGGCTAATACAAGATCTAGCGTTTCTACATTAAAGGATCAAAGGGCTTGGAATATGATATTCAGGAGGTCAAAGTAGCTAGGATTAAAACCAAGAATCACCTACCCAGAAAAACTGAGTATAATACTTCAGGGAAAATATGCTCATTCAATGCAATAGAGGACTTTCAAGTATTCTTAATGAAAAGACCAGAGCTGAATAAAAAATTTGACTTTCAAATACATGAATCAAGAGAAGCATGAAAAGGTAAACAAGAAAAAGAAATCATAAGGAACTTATTAAAGTTGATCTGTTTACATTCATACATGGAAAGATGATATTTGTAACTCATGAGACTTTTTTCAGTATTGGAATAGTTGCAGGGAATACACACACACAGACCCATATATAGAGGGCACAGGGTGTATTGAATATGAGGGGATGATATCTAAAAATAAAATTAAGAGGTGAGAGAGGAATATAGTGAGAGGAGAAAGGGAAAGATAGACTAGGGCAAATACCTCACATAAAAGAGGCAAAAGAAAGCTGTTACAATGGAGGGGAAGAGCAGGGAGGTGAAAGGGAGTGAGTCAACCTAACTCTCAGTGGATTTGGCTTAAGTAGGGAATAACATACACACTCAATTGGGAATCTTACCCTACAAGAAAGTAGGGGGAAGGGTATAAGAGGGGAAGATGAAAGAAGGGAGGGCAAATTGGAGGAGGGCATGGTCAGAAGCAAACACTTTTGAAAAGGGGAAGGGTCAAAGGAGAAAATAGAATAAATGGGGGGGTTGATAGGATGGAGGGAAATATAGCTAGTCTTTCACAATATGACTACTATGGAAATATTTTGCATAACTACACATGTATAACCTATATTTGAATTGCTTGTCTTCTTAATGGTGGTGGGTGAAGAGGGAAGAATGGAGAGGATCTGAAACTCAAAGTTTTAAAAACAAATGTTAAAAAATTGTTTCTATATGCAACCTGGAAATGAGATATACAGTCAATGGGGTATAGAAATCCATCTTGCCCTACAAGAAAGTAAGGGGAAAGGCAAGAAGCTGAGGATAAGGGGGATAGAAGAGAGGGAAGACTGGGGGGAGGGGTAATCAGTATGCTTGCCATCTTGGGACAGTGGGTAGGGGAGAGACAGAGAGAAAACTTGGAATTCAAAATCCTGTGGAAATGAGTGTTGCAAACTAAAATAAATAAATACAATTAAAATTGGGCATACAGAAAAAACAAAATAAAATAAAAATTCCAAAAAGAAAGAAAGAAAAGAAAGTTAAGGATGATGGCTTTCCAGTCTAGTCTTTGTACTTAAGAGAATAAACACGGAAAAAAGCAAACTGAAACTTGAGATAAGTGAGGAAATTATAATCCAGACAAAGTATATCCAGGTTATACTGAGAGAACTTGTGGATGTGACTGCTGAGTCAAAATCACAATCCCTGAAAGATCATGAAGGAGAGAAACATAGTAGGACTGGGGAAACATAAATGACCCAATTTTCAGAAAAGTGAATTGTGTCAAGTCATTGACTAATATACTTGAAAATTATCCTTTGTCAAAATTCTAGAATGTAAAATGAACTTATCAAATGTAGAAGAATAGTGAGGGATTTCAACTACAACATCAAAGCTATGGGTTTTGCTTCCAACAAATAAACTATTACTATGAATTATTATGTGCCTTTACTTTGAACTAATTGTGTTCTCTAGCTGACTCAGAAAAAAAAAAACAAAGGCATTGGTTTGTGACTTATGGTGGATTGATAGGAATCAGAAACATAGATGTTGAACCTGGAATAGTTGTTATAGAGGTCAAACACACAAAAGAGTAGATACTCTACATGAAGCAGTTAGATGGTATAAAGGATAGAGCACTGAACTTAAAGTGAGGAAAATATGAGTTGAAATCTTACCCTGAACACTTACTAGCTGTGTGACCCTGAGCAAGTCATTTAAAGGGATGGTTTGTTAATATCTAATAAAGGAAGAAGTGATCACAGAAGACCAGTTACTTCAAGAATGAGACATGACAGACTTTTCTCCTTTTTGTCAATTACTAGACTTCTGGATAAAGGAAATACTGAAGTCAATAATTTAGTTACATTTTAGCAAAACATATGACAAAGCTCTTCATTCTATCATTGTGGGAAAAGATGAAATCATATGGGTAAGTTAGATGATTGTACAATCAGGTCATTTAAAAAACTGGTAGAACAATTAGAACTGGGGAGTCATTAATGAGTCAATGTCAGCTTAGAGAGATGTTCTTGGCCCTATGGGTTTAGCATTTTTACCAAAGACCTGGATGAATACCAATGTTGAGATTTCCAGATTTACAGATGGCACTAAGGTAGGAGAAAAAAACATTGGAGGGCAGAGTGTAAAGCCAAGCATGAGCAGTTTCCAGGGTACTACGGCTGCTGTGAGCAGCTTTCTAAGGTTCTGATCACATACTATAGTGAACTTTCTATTTATTCAGCAGTAAACTAAAGCAAAACATTCATAGAAACCAAAGCACAGCATTCACAATGTTGTAACATAACAATTTATCACTAAAGTGGCCACATGGTTTTAAACAAAAGATATCATTCAGTGAGTCCTTAACCATCCTTAAGGAGCAAGTCTCTTTAAGGGACACAAAGTATAAAAGTCAAAGTTCTCCCCACCCCAACCCTGTGAGTCATTTTGTCAATCTCTTAGTCAAAAGGTCTTCTTTCTTCTTGATTGGAGATTAGTTTCCAATCATCCTTAATTCAATCATCCTTAAGAGGTACAAGGTACAGAGTACAGAGTTCTCCCACCCCTAGGCCACAGTAAATCATGATCTTCTCAGTCAGCATTAAGTACCCAAGGAGAGATCTTTTCATTTTGACTCAAGGCTGGCTCCCAGATTCCATGGTTCCTCTTCCATGGGTCCAGCTCCTGCCTGAATCTACCCAACTGTCACCTGGATTCAAAGGTAGGCAGCTCACAGCTCTTCGTTCAACTCCTCATCCAGCTCTTCGTCCAGCTCTATATTGAAGCTCAAAGTGTCCAGTCCACCTCAAGTCCTTCACAATTTCTGTTTCTGGGAAGACAAAGCTTAACAGAGCCAAAACAACATGCATACACACTGCTGGCACCATCATCAATTCACTATCTGACTGTGAAATCAACATAAACCCACATATAAGTCTGAGAACACAACACAAACCCACAAACGAGGTCTGAGAACTCAATACAAATCATGAGTATAGTCCCAGGACCTCTGAAACCTTCCTTCAAGACTTCTGTAAACAGACAACAAGAAAATCCTCTTGCAGGGCTTCCAGTAAGGTCCCAGGGCTTCTGTACAAAATATCACAAACAAAAACCAACACAAACAGACAGAGTGCCTGTCCACGACAAAGTTCCCCTTCTCAATTCTGCTCTTTTCTAGCTTGGGCTTCTCCTTATATATGGTCTTAGCTCCTCCCTGTTCTGCCCTTTCCTGTTGCATCACCAAGTTCCTCCCACTATGGGTTTCATAAGTCCTATTTCTTAACCAAGACTTGGTATAATCATGGGCAAGGCTCAAAAGAAACTGGAACTGAAACAAGGTGATAAATAATTAAATAGTTGAAACAAGGCACTAAATACTTCTTTGTTTGCACAGAGTCAGGATTCAAAGAAGCTTGGGTCAAATTTGACATTGGGTCAAATTTGACATTGGGTCAAATCTAATATGATGAATTTTATGGAAACCTTGAAATCATGCCTTGTGAGGAGCAAGAGAAGGAACTGGAGTTTTTGCCTAGAGAAGAGAAGATTTTTAGGGAGGAAGGGCACAGGGTCTGGGGTGCAGTGGTCAAATGTTTTAAGGACTGACAAGGAGAGTAATTTATTAATTTGTTCTTTTTGGCAGTTGAATAAAGAAAGATCAATGGGTATAAGATGTAGAAAGGAAGATTTATACTTGATGTAAGGAGAAATTTCCTAATAATTATAACTATCCAAAAGGGGAGTGGGCTACCAAGATGGATAGGAAGGAAGGTTCCTGTCATTGGAGGCCTTTAATAAAAGTCTGGATAAACACCTGATAGAGATTTTGTAAAGGGGATTTTTGTTCAGGTACAAATTGGATTAGACAGTTGCTGAAATTCTTTCTAAGCCCAAGATTTTTTGATTCATGAGGAGTTGAGATAGTTCAGGGAATGTTACTAGCATGAGCCAGAGGAGAGTGAGTGTGCAATTTGTATGTTTTAGAGGTAGGAGAGGCTTTCATTCTTTGTTCTCCTATCAATGTCTCATGGCCTAAAGGTCTGAGTTAGCATGGTGACTCTCCCCAGAGATTCTCTGAAAATGAAAGACCAAGAAAGTCTTTTTGATGCTCATATCAACACATTTACAGCCTTTCAATCAGAGCAAAAATAATGTAGTAAGGGATGGGGGGAGAGGGTCAGGGAAAGTTCCTTGTGATTTAAAAAAAAACCCTACCTTAGAGGAGAAAATCATAATTTTATTCATTTTACTGATACTTCTAATGCAATGGAAAGAGCACTGACTCTCAAATCAGAGTATCTGTGTTCAAATCCCATTTCTGATATCTACTTCCTATGCAACTATGGGTAAATCATTAAGCCTCTCTAGGTCTCAGTTTCCTCATTTGTAAAATAAGAGTGCTGGGCTACACAGACTCTAAAGTCCCTATCTTTTTTACATCTACAATTCTATTATTTATGACCCTAAGATTCTAATGTTCACACAGTCCTCTTTGGCATGAAACTTCCACATCAGTCCTTGATTTCCCATTCTTGTCTAAGTTCTCTCGGCTTTGGTATTCCTGAAAAGCTCTGGTTCCTGTTCTTTGGTTCACATATGAACTCTGGACTCTAATCATCTATCCCCAGGGGAATATTCTCCTTTCTGTCCTAGTGATTGCCAAACTCACCTGTTGGTCACCTGGCCAACAATGGCAGAAATCTAAATATTGTCTGATTTTCCTATAGAGGTTGGTATCTGCCTCCACCCAGGATAATTCCTTATAAGGACCTGGCCAACCCTTCTAAGAACTGCCAAGCAAGGCAGGAAGATTCCTGCATTAGAGAGATCCTGGCTTAAGGCTGTGAAGAAGCTGATATATTCTGTCACTGTCCTCTGATTCTGTCTAAATTGGCAAATATGATAGCTGACAATATCAGAACCCACTCAAGATGCATATATCAAAGGTCTCCTTGAACCTTGGGATAAACTTTAATGTATTCAACACTAGACTCTGTTGCTTGCAATGCAGCATAGTTCTATAGAAAGCATATCAGAATTGGAGTGAGATGATGAGTGGGTAGATCCCAATAGATAACATACACTAAAGGTCACTGTGGCTTAGGTTAGGGGTGGGGAACCTGTGGCCTTGAGGCCACATGTGACTCTTCAGGTCTTCAAATGAAGCCCTTTGACTGAATCTAATCTTCACAGAACAAATCCCTTTAAAAAAGGATTTGTCCTATAAAACTTAACTCAATCAAAAGGCCATATTCCAGGACCTAAAAGGCCACTTGTGACTTCAAGGCTGCAGGTTCCCCATCCCTGGCCTAGGATATTGGTAGTCCCTGGACACGAAGGTCTATTTACAGTTGGGATTGTATTTGAAACTCTGAGAGGTCCTCTGACTGCTCTGTGAACTGATCTAGGGGGCTCTATATTGTTGCTCAGTGGGACAGCTGACTCAATTCAACAATACTTATTAAACCCCCATCTTGTGCAAGGCACTGGGATATAATAACCAAAAGGACCTCAGGGAATTGATATCCTATGGAAGGTGTTATGAGAATGATAGTGCATGGTCCTGAGCTACCCTATTAGTCCTGAATGGCCCTGACAGGCTGGATTACAGATCACAGCTACTATATCTATCCTTAGGGTCCTAGGGGTAGCCCTGAGAGTTTGGGGGTGGTTTTAATCCACAGTTTATAGGTCCTTCCTTAGTGTTCTAGCAGTAGCCTTAAGTGTTTGGAGAAGGGCCTTGTTAAACACTGTAGTTTATAGAGGCCCACTGGTATGATTTTTCCCACGATTACTGGTTGACGTTAATTAGTCAGTCAGACTTAATTAGATTTTTTTTTAGAATAGGGTATTTACTAAGGTGGCATAGAAAGAACAGTTGGTTAAAAAAATTCTCCATCTTCCCCTCCCCAAGAAAACCTGGAAAATATTTTCCCCTGAGTATGTGCAGAGTACAGGAAAAGTGAGTCCAAGCTTTAAAAGTATGTAACATGGAATAACTTACATCTCTTGGAAGTCCTTTCACTAGGGTTGTCAAGCTCTTTTCCTGAGGCATGGGGTAGCTCTTCTTTTGGGCTCCTTGAATCTGACTTTTCTCATCCATTGCAGTCTATCCCTGTCTAGTGATACAGATACTACTGGCAACTACTGCTGTCCCAGGGACAGGGCAAATGACAAAATCCAAATCCTCTGGTCCTCACAAGTTTACAAGGCCCTCCTCTGAAAAAAAGGAGGAGGGGGACAAGATGGAGGCTGAGCATGCCAGGGCTCCACCACTCCTCCACTGATTTCTTCAGAGAGAGTTAGCTGCAACTCTCCTCTCTGCTGGAATCCTTCAGTTCTAACAATAACAATAATATTGATAGAGCTATATGCTAGGCTCTGTTTACAAAGATGTAAAGTTAAGCACTTTACCAACATGATCTTCTTTGATTCTCACAACAACCCCGGGAGGTAGATGCTATTATTTTCCCCATTTTATAGTTGAGAAAACTGAAGCAAACAGAGGTTAAGTGACTTGTCCAGGGTTATACAGCTAGTAAATAACTAAGGCCATATTTGAAATGAGGTCTTCCCTGACTCCAGACCCAGGGCTCTATTCACTGTTCCATCTGGCTGTCTCATTTGACTTGGCTCAGTTTTTACTTGATGAACCACAGGTTATGACCGTTTTTCTTCAAATAATCTAACATACTTTTTGTACAACATCACTCCAGTTAATTCAATAATTTTCAAAGACATTGTAAGATTGATTAAGGACTCAGTTTACTTATCTGGAAAGTGGGAGTAAATATAGCACTTATATTTTCTACAAAAGCATCTCTGAATGTGACTTAGCAGCTAGAAGTCATTCCCTTGATGCAGGCCCTTGTCTCTCATTAGCCAGCCCCCTGTTACACACTACCGCGGAACTTGGTTTCCTCATCTGTTAAGTGCCAGTGGGACCAGATGATCTACAAGGGTAGATATAGCAGCTGCAATCTAGAATCCAGCCTGCCAGGTTGTTGTGAGGAAAAAATGAGATAATATTTGTAAAGAGTTTTTGCAAACTTTAAATTGCTGTATGAATGCTATTAATTAATTGTCCACTCAGACTCAAGTGCAGAGCCAAAGTCAAGAGCACCATTTCTATAGTGCTATGTACCTACTTGGGAAATTTGAGGGGTTCCACACATGGCTTCAGTATATACCTCTTGGAGACCGTGAGGTGTGGCTCAGGAATTCCTTAGGTATAGACATCTCTAGATGTATGTAGCCTTTTTTCTCTAGTTTCCTTTTTCACTATTTTGAAAAGTCATTTGGTGGAGCCTGACTTGATTTTTTTGTTTTTGAGTTGGAGGGTTTAGGTTAAATTGAGGTAACAGAGACCTCCCCTGTCTCCTTGGCTGGCACCCCCTACCCCAAAGTGAAACCAGATGCCTAACAAGCTCTTGGCACCGAACAATTCATTTTAAACTGGATCAAGGGACAAGGATGCTTTGGGTAAGGGTTGGGTTTTCTTCAAGCATTGGCCACATGAGACGATGTTTAGAAACTTCCTCATCAAACCACTTTGAGCCCCTTCAAAGAAATGTATCCTGTCCATTCCTATCTTTGTTATGACTGTAGAGAAAGGAGGAAAAACGAACAGTCTGCATTAATAGAAGTATATTGTCCTGATCACAGGGGGAATAGTCTCACTGTACTCTGCACTGGTCAGACATGACCTGGGGTGTTAGGTTTGGTTCTGGGCTAGCATCTTGAGAGAAATATTGATCAATGTCCTATGAGAAATCACTTGAAGAAAAGTGATGGTTGACCTGGATAAGAGCAGATGTGGAGACAGAGTCACTTATATTGTTTTCAAATACAGGGTGTCCCAAAATCTTAGTTCGGTTTTAAGCTTTAATAGCTTAAAATGGCACTAAGACTTTTAGGACACTCTGTACTCAATGAGTTAGCATTGGAAGAGGGAATCGATTTAGTGTCTTTTCAGAGGGCAGGACTAGCACCCGTTGTTGAAACCCGGATTCTAAACATGTATTTATTACCTGTTTAATTTCATTTGCAGCCTATATAAACTCTGGGAAGCCTAATCCCAACTTTCATTTGCATTGGCAGGTAAGGTCCCCAGAGGGCATCTACACCTATCCCTTATGGTTTACAAACCTTAAATTGTTGTATGAATGCTATTAATTAATTAATTAATTATTCACTCAGACTCAAGGGCAGAGCCAGTCAAGAGCACCCTTTAGGAGGCAGTGGAATAGCCCTTATAATGCTATTGGCTAAAGCTCCCATTATGGTGTGTCCTTCCCATTATAAATTTCCATGTAAAGTTAGTGTCTTCCTTATATTACTGATTGACTTGATGATTAGCATTCTACTATCTTTTAATTAGCATCAATTTACAAAGGAATATTTATAGAAAAGATATAACAAAATCCAACGTTACAAACCATTGCCCCCTAAAAGCCAGAGCACACTTTCCCCTCTACACCGTGGTCCATGGGGAGTGTGGATTCAAACTGAAAGTGTTTCCTACAAAAGCATCTCTGAAGATGGTGTACCAGCTGGATGAGTCATTCCCTTGTTGAAGGCCATTGTCTCTCATTAGCCAGCCCCCTGTTACACACTACTGTGGACCTCACTTTCCTCATCTGTTAAATGCCAGAGTGGGACCAGATGATCTGCAAGTTCCCCTATAGCTATACAACCATGTTAAGTCTATAATCCCAAGTTAAAGTGAAGTAAATACCAAAAAGAGATTCCCAACAACTGGTTCTGTTGAACGATAGAAAGGTTGACTAAAACAGTGAGATATCTGTAACTTGAGGTATTTAAGTAGAGGGTATATGATTACTTATTAGAAATGGTGTAAAGATGATTTATATTTCAAGTGTGGGTTGGATTAAATCATCTCCAAGGTCTTTACCAAATATAACTATTACCTATGGGGCAGGCCAGTTGCCTAGCTGGAGTAGCAATGACCTATAGGGAGAGTCAGGAGATGAGATGTTGTAGGCAAGTTGATCATAGCTAAGACCTTTGTTGAAATAGCTTAGGACCCAGAACTGAAGAACCTTCAGAAGCGTATAGTGCCCCTTCCCCTGAATGACCTATCATACTTTCAGATCAGGCCCTATAGTCATCATTGAGGGAAGCAATCACCGTGGAGAAGGGACCCGCATTCCTTGCCAACACCAGCATCAGCTGCTGCCCAACTGTCACTGACCGACAGGTTGTCATGCCCCACACTAGTTCTTCTTCCACCTCAGTTCCCTCAGCCATCACTGAATAAAGCAATCACATGGGCCATATTACTCACCTCTGCAACTCCAGCTGTTGGCCAGCTGCTGACCAGCTGCCAACAAGGGGCAGGTGAAGCCAAGAACCATAGAAGTGGTAACTGACCTCAGCCTACTGGTCTTGCTTTCAGCCTAACCCTTACAGTCTTCATCCTCAGAGGCAAATGTCATGGAAACAGGACAACTGTTTCTGCAAGTCCTAAACCCCAGTTAATGAAGACTCAGAAAAGAAAGTTCTTGACACCAAAACCCTTGGCACTCTCAAAAAGTTCAACATCTGAAATAGATATGACTCTATTAGTGGAAATGACATGAAAAAAGATACATTGCAATCTGCTTTGCTGCTCTACCCTTAAGGCCATGGGGTTTTCCCCACAGACTTGCAACTAAAACTCCCTAGATGCATTTTCTTCCTCCCTTAGAATGTGAATTTCTTGAAAGGAAGCACCCTTAGCTTTTCCGTTTCTATCCCCAGGGTGTAGTCAGCACTTAAAAATGCCTTTTCATTCATTCATTCATCTAAGATTCTGGGGTTCTGGGATTTAGTGGGATGATAAAAGGGCAGTGATCCAGGGGAACAAGCAGACATTTTTACAAAACCATAACAACACCATTTTTCTCTAGCCCTGAAGTTTTTCTCTAGCTACCATGAAGGTTAGATGCAGAGGATTGGGAGGGGAGATAAAGGGAAGGACTGAGAAAATGGCATGAAGAGAAGAGGAACCTGAGTTAAAATATTGTAGCATATTTAGGTAACCAGTGTGGTCACAGTATTAATAGTGAGGAGCATGCAAATAAGAGTGTAAGCCACCTAACACAGAGGGTGAGATCTCTTCAAGGTGGACCCTCTAGGGAGACTGCTTTAAGGATATAAGCCAATAAGAAAAAGGCAATTTATCTGTCCCAGATTTTAGTTGGAGATTTTCAAATTTCATCCCCAGATAATTTGTTTTTCTTTCAACAAAGAGTTTTAAGTCAACCTGGACCTGGCTGTGTGAAGGGAGTGAAGGGAAGGAGGAGATTAAAATAGAAATGAGAGTAATGGGTCTATTTATATCCTTCACTCCTTGTCCTTTAAGATTATGAGGTTTGGTGCCTAGAAAGAATGACAGCTGATTTACAATCTGTTATCTCCAGATGGTCATTCTGCAAGTGGCTTTCTATAGTCTCTGTTTTGTCTGAGGTTGCCTCTGCTATGACCCCTGAACAGTGCTATTGTTTTCAGGGGATAATTCAGTTCCCTGGAGGTTGGCTCTTATCACGAAATAGCATTTAACCTTGACTATTCTCACCATGGAGGGGAGCACCGGGATTCCACAAGATCAGGAAATGACACGAGGAAGAAAGATTTTGTAGAGGGAAGCATTCCCAGAACATGGAAATGAGTTGATGGAAACACTGAGCCTGTTAGGATGTGGGGAAGAGCTGATGATAGCAATACTGAATGTCAAAATGGAAACATTACTGGAGAGTCTCTCTAAGGGGATGATACTGGACTAGGTTCAGAGAATTTAAAGTTGGAAGGAACTTTAGAGGTCATGTAGACCAGTCCCTTCATTTTACTGATGAGGAAATAGAAGCCCAGAGAAGTTACGTCTCCTCGGTTGACAGTCTGTGACACTTGGGCTAAATTGGCATGGTTTTGAGAGGACACAGCCAGGGCTAGCAAGTCCTCAGTAAAATTGTAAATTAGTCACAATTTATTCTTTTCTTCTCATCATTTTATCAAGTCTCCTCTCTTCCTTCCTGAAGGCCATTCTCTGTTCTTTTCTCTTTATCCTGAGATTTTTTCTGTGAACCACTTTTGATAGATGGCAAATGAATACTGGTTAATAGCTAAAGTATATGTCATCAGAAGATATGGGTTTGAGACCTTACTCTACTATTTAATAACTGTCTGACCTAGGGCAAGTCACTAGCTGCTCAATGGTCTCATCTGTGAAATGAAGGGTTTGGTCTAAGTGACTGGTCCCTCTATCTTCTAAACCATATCATCCTAAGATTGTGATGTCAGGATAGCAGAATATAGTTATCCCTTCCCCATCATAGTTTGATATATCATTAAGAATTAAATGGGAATTTGGGGGGATTTTGTGGAAGCCATAGATAAAAAGTGAAAGCCAGCAGAGGACACAGAAAAAGTTTAGAAACTCATAAATGCATAAAATATGTGTATAGCATCATATAATATCAAGAGTTTGTAATTTAATGCCATAATAATTCAGACTACTTCTCTTGTACAGAGGGAGAACCAAAAAGTTTTATATGGATTTTCCAGATTGTGGGGTATCACACCCCTTGTCCCACGATGTGGAATGGATAGATAAACTTAAAGTATGAACCTACAGAAGAGTATTTACATTTTAAATGTCAGTCTTAAAGAGAGAAAAGCCTTCAATAAAATGACAGGGAGTGGTGTTTATTCCAGGCATGGGGTTGTATTGCTTTATACCTTTATGGTAGCTAGGTATCTCAATGAACAGAGTACCAGGCCTGGAGTCAGGAAGACTCATTTTTCTGGGTTCAGACACTTACTAGCTATGTGTCCGTGGACAAGTCACTTAAACCTGTTTGCCTCAGTGTACTTATCTGTAAAATGAGCTAGAGAAGGAAACGGGAAACTGCTCCAGTATCTCTGCCAGGAAAACCCCAAATGGGGTCACAAAAAGAGTAAGATGTGACAGAAAACAACTGAACATATTTTTTATGAGGCTCTCTATGGCTGTAGAGTGAAGTATACAAATTATGCTTTCTAATGACCAAGAATAGTCTAAAACAGAAATAGATTGCCTCTTAAAGTAGTAAGCTTTCTGCTACTATCCTAGTAGTAGTTGGATGACTACTTATTGGGGATGTCGTAGAGATGATCTATGCTACAGAGGAGGGTTGGACTGGATGATCCCTGAGGGAGCCCCTGCCAAATTTAAGGTTCTGAGATTCTGAGATTTAGAAGATGCTGAGAGTGTAGTGGTTTGGAAGTACAACCGAACTTTTGTAAAAGCATGACACCACAGATTTTCCCCCCCACCACCTCTTCTTTCCTACCACTTCCTCCTCCTCCAGGTTCATCCATAGTAACATAGACTATTAATTAGTTGCAAGGGACCTTAGAGATTAACTAATGTAAATCAATCTATTTCACTGTGGGGACTGTGAGGCTTGAGATGGCCCTTCTAGTAATGAAGGAACAGGATGGTATAACAAAAAGGATTTGGAATCAGAGGATCCGAGTTCAAATTCTGATTCAGCTGTTTACTAGCTCTGAGATCTTGGGGGGGGGGGGAATCACTGACCTTTTATTTTTCATCTAGGTTCTAATGTCTTTATTTGTAAAATCAGAAGTTTGGCTTAGATAATATTTATGAGCCCTTCCACCTCTAAACCTCTGATCCCATGATCATCTCAGACTTTTACATACTTTATGCTCCAGCTAAACAAAGTTGCTTCTCTATTCCAACATGTCCTGTGCTTTCCTGTTGTTCAGTCTTTTCTCAACTTCCCTTCTTCCAGGAACATAATGCCTTCCCCTGCCCCCTACACACTTTTCCCCCTTAAAGTTTTTGTTTTTGTTTTTGCCTTTTTGGAGGGCAGTTGGGGTTAAGTAACTTGCCCAAGGTCACACGGCTAGGTTTTTGTTGGTGTGTGCGTTGTGTCTGAGTTTGGATCTGAACTCAGATCCTTCTGAGTCCAGGGCAGGCGCTCTACTCACTGCGCCACCTAGCCACCCCTCCTTAAAGTTTTAACCATCTTTTAATATCCATCTTAAATTTCTCCCCCCCTCCCCCCAGGAAATTTTCCTTACTCCCACCAACCAACAGTGACTTTTCCTTCCTTTTACTTTTTTTCACCTAACCCATCTAACAAGTTTGTGATATGTGATTTTGTTTCATAAGAATTTATTATGTGCATGGAACTATTAGATTGTAAGTTCCACGTAGGAAAGGATCGTCTCTCTTCTAAGCTTTATATCTGTATCCCATCCTCCACCCTCAATCTCCCTTACCCTTTTTTTTCCTTAAAAGGATTGAAATACAAGTGTCCTGCTGCTACATGGGTTTTTTCCCATGCAAATGCTACCCACTTTTTTCTTCTTCCCAAGCCAGCTGTGAGGGGATGAAGAAATAGTTTGACACTGTTACATTGGAGGATTTTTGGAGTCTTTGTCTAGACCGGGGGCAAGGAACCTGTGACCTCCAGGCCACATGTGACCCAGTAGGTCCTCAGTGCGGCCCCTGGTCTAGACTCTTCACTTCATGTGATTTAGAAGTATCACTTTCTTTCTTATAGCATTTTGAATCATATCTTTAATGAGCCATAGAATTTCTTAGTTGAAACGTGTAGCCTAACATAGTTTTTTCTTGTGAATGAGTGAGCCCAGTCGAACTCTGGAAAAGGCATGTGTTTTCTAAAGATACCATATCTGAGTGGCTAATAACTTGTTCTCTGTTGCTTTAGAGAGCAGAACAAGGGGAAATGAATACAAGTTAGAGAGACTTTAGCGGTGTCCTGATAATGAAAACTGTCCATAAGTGAAATGGATCTCTTAGGAGGTAATGGCCTGATTCCCCATTCACAGAACACCACAGGAGTTCAAGAACACGCTGGATGATCACCTGTTCAGAGTTCTGTAGAGAGGCTTCTTACATACAGTTGGAGGGAAGACTAACCCTTCTAACTGGCAAGTCCTGTCACCCTGAATAGGTCTGATCTCCAAGGGTTGGACCTGCCTGGAATGGGGATGGGAGATGGAATGCTGTTGAGTCATTTTTTTTGTTAGTTGTGCCTGACTGTCTGGACCCCATTTGGAGTTTTCTTGACAAAATACTGGAGTGGTTTGTTTTTTCCTTCTTCAGTTCATTTTATGGGTGAGAAAACTGAGGCAAACAGGATTAAGTGATTCACCCAAGGTCACACAGCTAGTAAGTATGAGGTCAGATTTGAACTCAGGTCTTCCTGACTCTAGGCCCGATGCTCTATCCACTGCATCACCAGTTTTATGAGGTATATAGGTTTTATGAGGCAATATGATATTGGAGAAAGAGCTCTGGATTTGGGATCATATTATGATAGATATAGAACTGAAAGAGACTTCAAAGGTAATCAAGTCCAACTCCTTTCCTCCTTTGACAGATAAGGAAACAGGCTCTGGGTAGGTCAAATGACTTGCCCAAGGTCTCACAGGTAGTGATTATTAGACCCATGTCCAAGCAGTACACTTTCCATGGTACTGTACTGTATTGGTAAACTTTGACTCAGATCCATGTTCTGCCACTGACTACTTCTATGACATTTTTCCTCATCACTTCATTGCTCTAAGTTTCTGATTATCCATAAAACAGTACATTAAAGATTTGAAAAATTCTTTGCATACATTATCTTATTTGATGCTCAAAACTTTCTGAGGTAGGTAATAAAATTATCCCCATTTTGTAGATAAGGAAATTGAGGATAAGGGAGACTAGATGACGAGACAGCTAATGATTATAGTGAAGAGATATTTCAAGATTATACCATACTACTTTGGAATAGGTGAACACTGAGGTCCCTTCGAGATCTAAATCTATAATCCTGTTAGATTCGAGATGTCTGGGATTCTTCTTAGCATTTTAGGTTTTCCTAAAGATGATGCCTTCCCAAAATTAATGAGGGTAGCTCACTGTGTATGCACTGATTAGTTAAAGCAGACCTTACTGATACATTCAATATATAAAGGTGTCCTTTTATAAGTAGGATGTTGGGGGACAGGGCCATCACAGACCAATGATATAACACCAAGCTTATATGGCATGGAGTTATGTATACTATTTTGAACCATCACTGGACCCATGAAACATCCAAATCAGGAAAAGACTAAATTGTATTCTAAAAGGACTAAGTTAACTAAAAAGACAATGATTTTATGGCATATTGGAAAGACTGCTGAATCAGAATCAACAATCCTATACCTTGGTCTTGCCTCCATCATTATTCTCCACTCTTTGTTGCTCCGATTTCTTCTCAAAAGCTCACATTTATCCCTCTCAAGCACACGTGCCACTTCAAATCTATTTCCTCACTGGCACCTTTTGCGTTATTGGGAGAAACCTGTTGGCTTTCCTAGATGACAGCACATTGTCCCCATTGCTCTGTGGCTGTCACTTGCTGCCTCCTCCTCTTCCTCCTCCTCCTCCTCTTCCTTCTTTTCCTTCTTTTCCTTCTCTTCCCTCCTGATATCTTTCAAGTCCTAGCTAAAATTCCACTTTCTACAAGAAATTTTTCCCAATCCCTCTTAATGTTAAACACACAAATGTATGTATATGTACACATCTATACATGTTATATTTATATTCACATGTTATACTTATGTGTTCATATTTATTTATGCTCAGGTATAAAATCTGTAAAGGTATATATGTATACATATATGACATATTTATATTTTTACCTTCATTAATTGTACTATGATTTTTTTGAGAGCTGGGATTGGTTTTTTATCTTTTTTTTATATACTCAATGCACCTCAGTGCCCAGCAAATAGCAAGTGCTTCATAAATGCTTGTTGACTGACTGAAACTTAAGTTTTCAACCTTAATTGTCTTCTTCATTAAAAAAGCATTCTTCTTCAGAATAGAGATTACTTGATTTCTGTATTTGTTGGTCAATAAGTTTTTATTGAGTACTTACTTATATCTTCAGAGCTTAGCACAGTGTTTGACATAAGTGTTTAAAAATTCTTTTTCCTCCTTCCTTCCTTCCTTCCTTCCTTCCTTCCTTCCTTCCTTCCTTCCTTCCTTCCTTCCTTCCTTCCTTCCCTCCCTCCCTCCCTCCTTCCTTCCTTCCTTCCTTCCTTCCTTCCTTCCTTCCTTCCTTCCTTCCCTCCCTCTCTCCTTCCTTCCCTCCTTCCCTCTTTCCTTCTTTCCTTCCTTCTGCCCCCCCCCTTATTTATTCAGTGACCTTTGTTGAACAACAATGTTACAGTAAAAATTGAACTGAATCTGGGTTCCAATGGCCTGAGTTCATTTTTGACTACTGATTTACAGCTTGTGTACCACTGGACAAGCATCAGGGCTTCAGATCCTTCATCTATAAAATAATGGGGGTTACTGAATGATTACTGACATCTCTTTCCAGCTCTAAATCTATTAATAATGTAGAAAAATATACCAAAAAACAGATAGCATCATGCAAATGTCAGATATTGACAACCAATGAATACTACCTTAAGAGCAGGCTAACATCAGAACCTTATCACACAGATTTCCTCCCCCCAACTTCTGACTGACTCCAGAATCTCCCTCCCCCTCCATCCTTCTTCCCTCTTCTCTTTTCCTCTACCCCACCCCCATACAGCGGGAGCTTAAGGACCATAAAACCTGAATAAGTTTTTTTTTTTCCTTTGCTATTCCTGAGCCTCGGTGGTGAGATCCCCTCTGCGCTGATGGCGTTAAGGATGCCCCCTCTGCTGTCATTGATAGCAGCCTGATATTAAACTGCCTCTTTGTCCGCAGCCCTGATTTAATATACTCTACATTCTTGGCAGTCTGTACGCCAGGAATCCCCCACTGCCTCCCTCTATCAGAAGGAGCCACATTATTCTCCACTCTTTGTTGCTCGGATTCCTTCTCAAAAGCTCACATTTATCCCTCTCAAGCACATGTGCCACTTCAAATCTCTTTCCCCACTGGCACCTTTTGCGTTATCGGGAGAAACCTGTTGGCTTTCCTAGACGACAGCACATTGTCCCCACTGCTCTGTGGCCGTCACTTGCCGCTGCTTTCTCCCCCTCCCCCTTCAGATTCCCTGTCCTTTCTCAGTCTGGTGCTTTTGCAAGAATGCCCCAGGAGGAATTCTCATGGCTCTGTCTGCCATGTGCCTAACAAATGCAGGGCTCTCTGCCTCTCTTCCTCCTTCCTGGCATCTCCTTTGTTGCAGTATTTGCACTTTATGTCCTTCCCTCCTTCCAAACCAAAGATTATATAGGCCTCTGCTCTCTTCGAATCAGGTCCCTCAGAATCCCCCATATGCTGGGTAGGTTCTCTGTGACCTTATTTGGTGTGTGTGTGTGTGTGTGTGTGTGTGTGTGTGTGTGTGTGTGTGTGTGTGGCAGTTTAAGCACAGCTTTGAGAAAGGGAAGATTCAAGAGGACACACAGAAATGGCTTCTTCATGACAATTTAGCCTTTGAAATCTCAGGCTAGGAATGCATCTAGCTAGCTCTTTTCTTTATCCTCTCTGAGCACCACCAATAATAACCCAAGTGTGGCTTTGCAGGAATTGATTGGAAGAGATAAGCTTCACTAGATAGATTTTCCAGAGCATCATGGGACCAGAGGATTCTGAACTGGAAAGGAACCTTAGAAATCATCATGTCCAGCCGTCTCCTGTCACAGGGAAGAAAACTGAGGCTGACTGACATCCCCAAGGTTATCTAGCTACTAAGTAGTAGACCTGGGATTTGCACCTCTGTGCCCTGACTCCAAATCCAGTGCTTTTCCCACTACATCATGCTACCTCTTGGCACTTAATAGGCACTCAGATGGCAGGTGTTGATAAAATTACTATTTCCATGTGCTTTCTCAGAAGACATTTAGAAGATACCGTAGAAGGATATTTAGAGAGTGTTTGCTTTCCTTAATGGGAACCATAGATAAATTGATCTTGGACCCCTTGTCTTTTCCCACAGGTTGTCTCCCTCCCCTCCCCTGACATGTTCACCCACCATTTCTAGAATGTCCTCACTTTTAATTTCTGGAGTCACATGTTTTTTTTCAAGACTCATCTCAAAAGTCACCTTCTATATGAAGATTTTCCTAATTCCCCCAAACTACTAGTATCTCCTCTGCACAAATTGTTTTGCAACTATATTATGTGTGTGTATCACCCATGTTGTTTGCATAGAATGCAAACTCCTTGAGGGCAGCAACTCTGAGGTCCCTTCCAGCTCTAAATGTATCATCTTAAGACTTTTGCTCAGTCTTTTGTATTTCTTCTTCTTTTTTTTTCTTTTTGGAGGGCAATTGGGGTTAAGTAACTTGCCCAAGGTCACACGGCTAGGTTTTTGTTTGTGTGTGCTTTGTGTCTGAGGCCGGATCTGAACTCAAGTCCTTTTGACTCCAGGGCCAGCACTCTACTCACTGCGCCACCTAGATGCCCCTCTTGTATTTCTTCTTAATTTCTTGTTTGGTTAAGTAGCAACTTAGAATTGGAAGGGGCCTTAGTGATCCTCTGATCCAGGGGTTCTTACCCTTTTTGGAGCCATGGATCCCTTGGGAAACCAGTGAAGTTTATGGGCTCCTTAGAATAATGATTTTAAATCCATAAAATAAAATATATTTAAGGCCAAAAAGAAATCAAATGTTAGTGAAAATAAGGGTGTAATTTGTTTTTCTGCATTCAAGTTCATAAACTCCCCATTTACAGACCCAAGGACCCTTAATCGAATCCAACATTCCCTTCTTTCCCATTTTACGGATTAAGAAACTGAGGAAAAGACGCTTTCTCAGAGTCACACAGTTAGCTAGCTGTGCAGTGAGTACTGTGAGCCCTCCTGATTGCCAGACTGGTGCAACTTCCACTAAGGAATAACCAGGATATAACTTCTCCATTAAATATTTCAGTTTTTATTCTACCCTCTTAGTTAGTGACATAACTCCCCAAGAATAAATCCCCTGCAGCCAAGGTGGGGTTCAGGTGCAGAAAGTAGCCCGGAAACATTCTAATGATGTACCATCTACTTGGCAGACCTTCCAGTGGCTGGCGTTATCTCCCCTTCCTGGCCCTCATTCTTCCACAATCCAAAAGGATCCCTTGATTTTTATATTTCCCAAGATCATATAATCCTCCTTTGGCTTTAGCCAAGCTTACCTGACTTCCTCTGGCACCCTATGATAGTCCGATTCGCTCTCTAATTCCCAGGTACCAGGGACTCAGAAACACTTCTGAAAACATAACAGACCAGCACTGTGCTTCCCCACCATGGGCCAGCTGTGAGCTGGCTTGTTAAATCAGCTCTTCCTAAGGCATAAAAACATCTGTTGACAAATCAGTGTCACTAAACATTCACATGGTTCCTAGCATGGCTGCTGACACCTGAAGCCTGGATGGGAGCCTTTATGATCCAAGGGAGCCGACCAGGAAAATGCCAGTGCAGGTGCGAGGTGCATGGTTGTCAGAGCAGTCAGCCTCGGTGGGCAGATGATGCTTCATCCTGGTGGAGGAATCCAATTGTGGCAGGAGTTGGTGACTTCACAGTCTGCTGGGATCCCTACTTCCTAAACTTTGAATGCTACACAAAATCAACTCCTGTCACCCTGCATCCTTGCTGACAGACCCTGCTGGAACACCAGGGTGTACAGCATAAACAATATTATAAAGACATTGATGGGGAAAACAGAGTCCCTCTCAGAAAGTACAGCTGTTCCTGATCTCTGTGCAACTGGGGAGAAGTGCTGGGAGGTAGGAAGTAACAGACTGTGGGAATTAATTTAGCCTAGCACTAATTTCGCCACCACCCCAGAGTCATGAAGGTAGCAAAAGCCTGAAATTTGGTCTGGGGAGGATTTAACTCAGCCCTGGACAAACCACTCAAGGTCAGTTTCCTCATTTATCAAAAAGGAAAGTTGGGAAGGATGATCTTGAACATCCCTTTCAGCCTTAAATCTTCGGTCCTATGATCCCCAGATTTCCTTGACATCTTGAAGTGATTCGACCTTCCTTGGAACTCCTGGAATCCTTTTGGTTCATACCCTTCACTATGTCCTGATCTCCCTTTTAGTACTGAAATAAGATGTCATTTAAATCTTCTGTTTTAGTTATCTTTAACTTCTTGTTCAGAATCACAGAAAGTTCAAGCTGGAAGGAAACTTGTCATTCACCTAACTGAGATGCTTCATTTTATAGCTGAGTTGGGAAGTGCCTTTTTCGCCATCACACAATAAGTGTGATGGTGAAACCCAGCTTGGTTTGGGGTCTGGGGCAGACTCAGACCCCATGTCCTCTGACTCAAACTCTACTGGTCTTTCCATTTCCCCAGACTGCCTCTATGACTGTTCTCTTCCCAGGGAAGAGCAGAATCTCCCAGAGGGACTCAGATAGTTGAGGCTTAATTAATGCTTATTGAACAATTATGCTCACCTCAATCCTGTCTCTCAATGTTCCCAGAATTTAAAACAACAGCCAGGCCTAGGCCTAACTGTCTGAAAGGAACAGGAATTTTGTGAAGTACATTATGATGCAAATCAAAGATGTCCCTGAGGAACATAGGGTGTGTTGTTGCTGTTGCTGCAAAGATAGCTGTGCTTACACCTGGACTTCAGATCAGTCTTCCAGTAGTTGTAGGGAAATTACTTAACTTAGCACTGTCTCTCCTTATGTAACATGGGCTTAGAGTTGTTCTAATTTGTGGTAAAAGTCAGATTTCTAAAGGATATCTATCCTAGGCTGACTCAATT
This sequence comes from Gymnobelideus leadbeateri, assembly GCA_011680675.1. NCBI lineage: Eukaryota > Metazoa > Chordata > Mammalia > Diprotodontia > Petauridae > Gymnobelideus > Gymnobelideus leadbeateri. The sequence goes on along the minus strand of WOXC01012436.1, from coordinate 169,267 downwards.
CAATTCAACTCTACAAACTTAAGAAGGTTCAATTGCAGAAAAGGCACTATGGTCATTGATGCATAGTATGAATCAGAGTATGCTGGTAAATATTTTTTTTTTTTTGCCTTTTTGGAGGGCAACTGGCGTTAAGTAACTTGCCCAAGGTCACACGGCTAGGCTTTTGTTTGTGTGTCCTTTAAGTGTCTGAGGTCGGATCCGAACTCAGGTCCTTCTGACTCCAGGGTCGACGCTCTACTCACTGCACCACCTAGCCGCCCCCTAGCTGCCCCCTAGCTGGTAAATATTTAAAAACCAGCTTTTTGGGGAGAAAAAGTATGGCATTCATGCTTAATTTTCATTATTAACTTTTCCCCATCACTTTCTTAAGTCTAAACAATCACCAAAACAATAACTCAAGCCCTGATTTGTAATGTTTGCTGATTTTTGAGGTATAAATGCTCACACTAAAAACAAACAATTGGGAGTTGTTTCCAATTGGCTCCAGGATACCCTTGCTGCTAACTTACTTTGCAGTCTTGAGAAAGTCACTTAGAGGACCATGAGATTTCCAGAAGGAAGAGACTTTAGAGAATGATCTGGTCCAACCCATTCATTTAATAAATAAGTTTACAAAGACATTTGCTGGACACCGATAGTACATAGGAGAATAGCAAAGGCAGAATTTGCTTTGTGTGTCCTGACTTCAAGTTCAGTGATTTCTCTGGGTCTTCATTTCTTCAGGTACAAAATGACATATCTAGATAGAATAGGATATAGACTATCTTTAAAGTCTCTAACTCTATAATCATCATTTCCCTCCTTAAAGATCTGCATTGGTTCCCTATTTAACTTGGTATTCAAGGTTATTCCAAATTTAACTCCAACAACTTTTTGTGAAATTTTTTTGGGGGGTGTTTTGCTATTGTTTATATATATATACGTATATATATGTATATATATACGTATATATATGTATATATATATGTGTGTGTGTGTATATATATATATATATATATATATATATATATATATATATATATATATGAAAGGTTTCATGACCAGGATGAAACATACCCTTGCTAGGCTAGCATCAAAAAAGAAATCAGTCAAATTTGACTAAAGGAGAATAAAATTACTTTAAGAGGCAGGAAGGTACAGTGGAAAGATCCACTGAATTTAAACCCAGGTTTAAGTCTCACGTCTACTGCTTACTGACAGTGTGACTTTGGGCAAGTCGACCTCTTTGAGCCCTTGTTTACTTGTTTGTAACACCAGGGAGTTGGACTGATGGTCTCTAAAGTCTATTCCGGTTCTAAATCTATAGTCCTCAGAAAACATTTATTAGCACTTGCTATCGGCAAAGCCCTGTGAAACCGAAGATGAGAGGGAAAGGACAACCCATTCGAGCTGAAGGTCCTATGCTTGGGGTCCCCTCCAGACAAAGAACAAAGAAAAGGACCATATTAATTTCTCTTCAAAACCACAACTGCATATCTGTCCCCATTCCACTTCGTACATTTTGATGAAGGGAGTGGGAAGCCAATCACAGGCACTGATCAATGTATTTCATTTTCAAATTAGAATAAGAATGTGCTCTTGTTATTTAAAAAAATCCATTCTTTTCCTGTTCCCATATTAGGACTGAGAACTATTAGCCATATATTGGAAGTTCAATCTCCTGCCGAAGATGTGAGAGTAAGTAATTTACTTTCAGTCAATCAAATGAACCAAGGAAGAAATCTCAAGGTAGTGGAGGTGGGGGGAGGCATTGTTTTGTTTTTCTAATGTTATTGAAGGCTCCACAGAGCAACTGGCAGGCTTTCCCCAGCTGGGTGAGGCCTCCCAGCAGGTAGCTGTGGATGGCTGGAATCCTCCAGCAAATCATCCTCAGCAGCTGGAACCATGAAATCCAGCCAGATCCCAAAAAAGGTGACCTCTGCAAACCCCAGTGCCCTCTGGGGCCCCGTGGGCAACACTTTCCATTTCTGTACTGCCGTGGCCAGTGAGGAATGTAAAAAATCTACTTGTCAAGCAGACACAAGGTCTTCAGGTGTTCCTAGGTCAGAAGGGGAAACTTGTGTGGTGCAGACATTTTTCACTGCAGCCTTCCACATCTCCTCTCTCCTGACCTCCCACCCCCATCTTCCTAGGCCGTAAACTCATCTCTAGCACAGCAAGGCCTTAATATTTTGCCCACTGGCCTGGGTAAAGAGAATAAAGCTGGTTGGCCTGAGCCAGTTGAGGGGAAAGTGACAGTGGGCCCATCTCTTCAGGGGTATTATTTCTGAGGGAAACAGTTGGGCTAATTGAAAACAGGTGTCTCCAGGTGCTAACATGGAGACTCCCACTGGAAAAGTGGGTGCAAAGTGAAAGCACATGGGCCACTTAAAAATAAGTGAGGTGTGAGATGGCTAGCTCTTCTGCCTTCATTCTCCTTCTCTTGCCCCCTTTTCTCCTTCCTCCACCCTCATACTCAAAAGCTGAAGGAGGAGAAGCACTGGACACTCATATATTAGGTTATATGGTTCAGGTTTATGTGAAACCCTCCGCCAGGTGGAGAAAAGTGTGAGTCAAAAAATGATCCAAGTACCTTTCTGACTTGGGCTTTTGAATCCAGTTAGAAATCTGGATATCCCCCAAAACAGAGAGATCCTTTTTACAATGATCAGGCCAAAGGAACTAGACAGACAGGGATGTGTTCGGCTAGGATCATTGTCCTTTCAATAGAATGTGAAGCAGATATAGATCATCCAGAGAAGAGAGAGAAAGGTGATGAACAGAAAATGGATAGAATGAAGAAAAGGGATGGAAAAATAACCATGACCATTTGGCTTTTGGGAAGGGACACACCAAGAGCTACTTGCCACAAATACTTCCAGAATCTGCTGGAGCAGAGAGAATGCCAGAATTGGAAGGAATTTGAGAGATATGTCTATGTTGAAAGGCATAGTGAATGCATGGAGCCCTGGCCTTGGAATCAACAATGTGAAATTTGTATCCTGCCTCTGACATTTAGGGGCTGCATCATCCCTTACAGCATCCCATATCCTCCTCTCCTTCAACTCCTGGCCAACTGCCCCCTCCCAGTCCCTAAACTCATCTTCAGCATAGCAGGGTTTTCAGTTCAAGTGCAAGCATTTATTCTCAAGGAACCTGTTTCTTTATCTGTCTTGCTTTTGTGGAGGGGAAAGTCCTTTGTGAACCTGCAAATACTATGGGAAACTGAATCATTAATGCTTCCATCCAGCCTAACCCCTCAGTGTGTAGATGAGTAAGGGAAGCGAAGAGCCTTGTCCGAGGTTAAATAGATAAGGGGCAAGGCCAGGACTAGATCCCACACCTCTTGACTCCTGGTCCTGTGTTAAAGTGATGGCCATGAATCCAGAATCTTTCAGTAGGTTTTGTGACATAATAGGAAATATCAAGTCATGTCATCAGGTCAAGTGAACAAGCACTTATTTATTAAGTGTTTACTCTGTACCATATATCCCCATAATTCTCTTTTCTATACAGCAAAACTGACCTTTCGTCTCTTTCACAAGCAAGACATTCCACTCTGGACTGGGCATTTTCTCAGGCTGTCCCCTGTGCCTGGAATACTCTCCATCCTCTGTTTTGACTACTGATCTCTCTGATTTCCTTTACATCCCAAGTAAAATCCCACCTTCTGTAGGAAGCCTAACCCCTGTTTTGTTTGCTCCCACAAGGCAGAACCAGAAGCAGTTATCAGAAGTTTCAAGGAGGCAAATTTAGGGAGGGGAGGAACAGAGATATCCAAAAATGAGAAGAGATTCTTCAGGAGGTACTTATGGCTGTTAGACAGTCAGCCCCTATTTCCCATTGAAACAATGCCATGGGAATAACTCATGGCAATAGCAGAGGATAAGTTCAACATTTCTTGCTCTTCTGTGGTGTAGCACTGGGAAACACAAACAAAATTCTCTTATCACTCTGAGAGGCATGCTGTCCACAAAATTCCCCTTCTCTGGCTCCCTAAATTCCCAAGGCTAGTGCTTTCTGGGAAATTCACTTTTGTCTAGCTAAAATGCTGGATTCTGAAATAAAGCTGACAAGGAAATTCCCCTTCTCTGGTTAGAAGAACAAATTCTAGGACTTTTGGACTTGGGGCTCCTAGAGAAGCAACTGTCAAGAATACTTGGTATGTACCTTTCTGCCCATGTTTACCTGAGGTTGAGAGTTTATACAATTCCCTCTCCAAATTTTGGGTCAGGGCTTTGATATTATCGAGGAATTCTCCTCTCAGGTCATGTGGACTCAAGCACATGATATATGCCGTATTATTCCAAGCCAAGACATCCATTAATGGCCCTTCTTGACTTCTCCATTCCCCCAACATTTGCTATGTCCTCAGAGGTTATCTGGAAGAAAAGTAGCAAGGGAAAAAGGACTAAGAAGCTCTGGTATATCACTTTTTTAGGCTTAAACATAGGGAGAGCTTCTCCTTTGAATTGGTTCTCCCAAGTCTGAGCCAATCAATTTATCTTGAAGACAGCCCCCATTCTAACGAAACACATCCTTCAGGAGATATCAAGCAGCATTTCTCTGCCCTTCATAATGAGATGCAATCAAAAGTTCTGTACCACCTGCATGTTCATGAAATTATAAAATTTCTCAATCTTATCACAATCTACTGGCATTACACTTTCCCTTCTGTCGTCCAAACCTTGCTCTTTGTCCACACCATGATTTCCAATCGCTCAGCTCCTCTATTCTCTCCTTGGCTATCTGCCTTGCACTAGCTACACTTTCCTCCTTTCCCCATCTTAGTCCCTTGGTGAACCAATTCAATTCTACAATGTCCCTTGACCCCTTATTATATCACTTGTGCTCTGCCAAGCCTCAGCCATGGATCACTCCCACCACCTGCTGCTTTCACTCCTACACAAGTGCTGCTGAACAGAGGTGGAGAAAAATCACTCGGCTGTCCTGACTGGGTCCACCATAAATTCATGTGACATAACTTCAACTGGGCCCTCCCTACAAATAAAGAATCCATTTATGCTTCCTTAATTAACACACTATGCCAGTCTCTATTGTGGCTCTTCTAAACCTTTTCAAACCCTCCTCAAAACTCCCATGCTCCTCCTCCACCTGCCCTCTTAACTGAGAAACTTGCCTCTAATATGACATTAAAAAATGAGGCCATTGACCCAGAGCTCCCTTTTCTCCCTTCTTTTTTAGCTCACATCACCCAGATGCAATCTACCATTATATCCTCTTTCACCTTGATCTCATGTGATCAGGTGGACCTTCTTGTTTCTAAGGCCAACCCCAACACATGCACAAATGATTCCATTTCAGTCTCTTTCCTCCAGCACATCGATCCTTCATATAACTCATCCAGGTTCAAAAATCACTGACTCTAGGGGGTAATAGCCCTTTTATAGCAAGCAGACTTGGACAAACCATTGGAAGCAGAAGCACTAACAGAGGGACAAACAACTTTGCTGATTATTGACAGATCTTATCCAATGTAATTCTGATATGTTATTCATTTAAGATAAGTACCTACTATGTTCTGGGCAGCTGGGTGCTGAGTATACACATACAAAAATGAAATTGTAATGGTAATAGCAAGAGTATTCATTCTTTAGTGGAGATTTGGGAAGTTTTCATTTTAGTGGTTTAAAACTAGTCTTAGAAACATGCTGTTGCCCCCTCTCCATTAGCTAACTCATCTTGGTAATACAAAGATTGAGTAGCTAATTTTAGGCTCAAATTTTAAAAGAACAGACATAATACCTTGAAGGAAGAAAATATAACCAATAATAAATACCAAAGAGTGTTATAAGTCTGTTGGAGTAGTTCCATGATGACAAAAGCACAAAAATAAGCTGAAATTTTGAAAATGATAAGGATAAGAAAAGAGGATTTTTTCTTTAAAAAAGCAGTGTTCAACAATACTGCTGAAAACACCAAGAAGAAATGATTCTCTAAGGATACAACTTCAGTCACTGCATTTCAACAGAGATAAGTTTCCTAGTACCATTTATATACACATTGTAGGCAACCGTCGACTTTGCTTATACATAAAGTCTGTCCTGTCAGGGACAAGCACTAAGTTGGGGAAAATAAGCTACAAGATGAAATGAAGGGAAGAGAAGGTCATGGGGAAAAGAGGGTAAGGAAGAAGAAAAGAGAATGGAGAAAGGGAGAACATTAGGGAAGAATGGGGAGAGGTGAGGTGAGTAAAGTAAGGATGGAGAGAAAGAGGGAAATGTAAGGAAAAAGAAGAGAAAGGAGTAGGAGGAGAGAAGTGGAAGGAGGAGGGAAGGGAAGAAAGAGTAAGTAGGAAAGGGAGAGGGATGAAGGGATAACAGAAGGACAAGAGAACTCCAGGGTGATCTCCACCTGCTCAGAAATATCACCTTCTATTTAACTTCCTTTTAAGTACTGGTGCTAGTTTGATACGAAAGAGAAAGTCTCTCACCTGAGGAAGCACTTGTCCCATCCTCCCTTCATCTTGAGAATTACCTGTGTATAGTTAAGTTCCCTGACCACCTCTGTCTGCTACATTTGGTATCTGCACCCCCACTCTGTGTTAATGGAATAGCTCAACACAGCTCTGAATGGGTTGGAGCAGCAGGAGGGCAGAGTCTGTAAGTGCTTGTTAGCAAAGAGCTGGCAGGCCTTGGGAGGGGGCCTCTTGAAGAGGAAAGTGGGCTGTAGGGGGTTGTCATCGTGCCTTTGAGGACCTGGCCCTGTGGGCTGAGCCTGGTGTTCCCTTTGAGCATGCTCATCTGGGGCCCTGATAACATCTTCACTTTGTCAGCAGGACCACTATGGAGAATGACAGCTTTGGCCACAGAAATTCAGATTTTTCTATCTTATTCCTGCTGAATAAAGACCTCATTCTGCTAGCCCCATGAACCCAATTAATTGCAAAAAAACTTGTGCATCCACTCCTGCAACTCATGGACTCTTCCTCTGAGGATCTCTGGCAGGGCAGGCCTTGTGTGGAAATAGGAAAAGCAGGTGGTTGCTTATAAAGTGTATTTTGAGTGGAATTAGTAAATGCCCCCACTGGTCTGTCCACAGTGCCTGAACCACCCCCTTTAGAGATTTATTTCTTTTAGTTAAGGTATTGCTGTTTCCAGAAGTCCTTTGTAAAGTATAAATACACAAAGGAGGGATGAAGCATTTTGATATTATTGGCTCTTAGTGTAACTTAGTATATCATATTTTCCCCGAGGTCAGCTACTTGAGCACATTCCCCTTGTGGGAATAGGGATTTTATGGAGGAGAAAGGGATCATTTTGGAGCCTTAGCTACATTCCTCTGTATAAGCAACCCCAATGTGAGACTAAGGGAAATTGTAGACAGCTTGAGAATACTGTTCTACTAAAGAACTTAGGAGCTAAAATAGAGAAAGGGTATTCACAACAACATTAACTGATTTAAAAAATTTGGTGAGTACTAATCCTGGTTTCAAGGGTGGGAGAGATTAGAGACCTCCTAGTATATACCTTAAGAGTCACAAGTTCTCATAGTTTCTTACTTAAAAGTTTCTGGGAAAAGAAGAAATATGTGAGAAAGTGGTGCTATCATTTATTGAGCACCAGTTCATCCAACATGTTATATGCTCTCATCCCTGACCCTGCTTCTACTTCTACTTTTTACTTCTAGTCACTCTAGTTAGTAAAATAATTTGGCTCTTGGTGGGGAAGGAATATAGGAAGATATATCCTATATCTATATATTTATATCTCTATCTGTACCTATATTTTTCTGTATCTGTATAACCTACCACATGTCATGATCTGGTTAATAATGTACTAATAATGTGCTTTTTATCCACCCTATTTTTCCTATGTGGATGGTCAAGCTTATCATTTTGGAATGGCTTTGGATCTCATAAAGAAAGTCAAATAGGATATCTCTGAGTGCATACATGAATAAATTAGAGAAAAGGGAGGTCAATGAATTGGGCATGCAATTGAAAAAGCTAGAAAAAGAACAAATTGAAAATCCCCAACTAAATACTAAATTAGAAATATAAAAAACCAAAGGAGAGGTTAATAAAATTGAAATTAAGAAAGCTATTGAATTAATAAATAAAACTAAGAACTGGTTTTATGAAAAAACCAATAAAATTGATAGACCCTTAGTCAATATGATAAAAAAAAGAAGAAAACCAGATTTTGAGTATCAAAAATGAAGAGGGTGAATCTACCTCCAATGAAGAGTAAATAAAAACAATAATTAGGAATTATTTTCCCAATTGTATGCACATAAATTTGACAATCTTAGTGAAATGGAGAAATATTTACAAAAATACAAGTTGCCCGGATTAACTGAAGAAGTACATTACTTAGATAACCCCCTCTCAGAAAAAGAAATCAAACAAGCCATCAGTGAACTCCCTAGGGAAAAAATCTCCAGGGCCAGATGGATTTACTAGTGGATTCTATCAAACATTTAAAGAACAATTGATTCCAATACTCTACAAACTATTTGGGAAAATTAGTGAAGAAGTCCTACCAAATTCTTTCTATGACACAAATATGGTACTGATACCTAAATCAGGAAGAGATAAAACAGAGAAAGAAAATTCTAGACCAATTTCCCTCATGAATTTAGATGCAAAAATTTTAAATAAAATATTAGCTAAAAGACTACAGCAACTTATCAAAAGAATAATACACTTTTATCAGATACGATTTGTTCCAGGAATGCAAAGGATAGTTTAATATTAGGAAAACCATCAGTATAATTGATCATATCAACAATAAAACTGGAAGAAACCACATGATTATCTAAATAGATGCAGAAAAGGCTTTTGACAAAATACAATATCCATTCCTATTAAAAACACTAGAGAGTATAGGAATTTAAAATAATAGGTAGCATCTATTTAAAACCATCAGAAAGTATTATATGCAATGAGGATAAGCTAGAAGCATTTCTAATAAGATCAGGAGTGAAACAAGGGTCCACTATCACCCCTCTTATTCAATCTGGTACTAGAAATGTTAGCAGTAATAATTAGAGAAGAAAAAGAAATCAAAAGAATCTAATTAGGCAAAGAAGTGGCCAAGGTATCACTCTTTGCAGATGATATGATGATATACTTAGAGAATCAAGTAAAAAACTACTTGACACAATAAATAAATTTGGCAAAGTTGCAGGATATAAAATAAACTCACATCAATCCTTGCCATTCCTGTATATCTCTAATGAAATTCAACAGCAAGAGATGGAAAGAGAAATACCATTTAAAGTTACTGTAGACATTATAAAATATTTGGGAATCTACCTGCCAAAACAAACCCAGGACCTATATGATCACAACTATAAAACACTTCTCACACAAATTAAGTCAGATATAACTAATTGGAAAAATATCAATTGCTTGTGGCTGGGTCAAGCTAATATAATAAAAATGACAATTTTACCCAAAATAAATTATATATTTAGTGCCATACCAATCAATTTACCAAAAAACTACTTTATAGAACTAGAAAGAAAAATAGTAACAAAATTTATTTGGAAGAACAAATGGTCCAGAATATCAAGGGAATTAATGAAAAGAAATGCTAGGGAAGGTGAACTAGCTATACCAGATTTTAATCTGTATTATAAAGCAGCAGTCATCAAAACTACTTGGTACTGACTGAGTAGTGGATCAATGGAATAGATTGGGTGCACAAGATCAGCAATCAATGAGTATAGTAATCTATTGTTTGATAAACCCAAAGACCTCAGTTTTGGGGATAAGAATGAACTATTTGACAAAAACTGCTGGGAAAACTGGAATATAATGTGGCAGAAACTGGGCATAGACCATTATCTAACACCATATACCAAAATCAAGTCTAAATGGGTACATGATCTAGGCATAAAGGATGATACTATAAGCAATCTTGGAAAGCAAGGAATAGTTTACCTGCCAGATTTGTGGAGAGGGAAAGACTTTATGACCAAACAAAAATTAGAGAACATTATAAAATACAAAATGGATAATTTAGATTACATTAAATTGAAAAGCTTCTGTACAAACAAAGCCAATGTAACCAAGATTAAGAGGGAGTTGGGAAATTGGGAAAGAATTTTTACAACCTATGTGTCTAATAAAGGACTCATTTCTAACATATACAGAGAATTGAGTCAAATCTATAAGAATACGTGTCATTTCCCAATTGATAAATGGTCAAAGGATATGAACAGGCAGTTTTTAGAGAAAGAAATTAAAGATATCTATAAGCATAGGAAGAAATGCTCTAAATCACTATTGATTGGAGAAATGCAAATCAAAACAACTCTGAGGTACCACATCTTGCCAGTCAGATTGGCTAAGATGACAAAACAGGAAAATGACATGCCAGAGAAGATGTGGGCAAATTGGAACACTAATGCATTGCTAGTGGAGTTGTGAACTGACCCAACCATTCTAGAGAGCAATCCGGAATTATGCCCAAAGGGCTATAAATAATTTCATACCCTTTGACCCAGCAATACCACTTCTAGGGTTATATCCCAAAGAGATCATAGGAGTGGGAGGAAGACCCATATGTACAAAAATATTTATAGCATCTCTTTTTGTGGTTGCAAAGAATTGGAAATTAAGGGGGTGCCCACCAACTGGGGAATGGCTGAACAAGTTGTGGTATATGAATGTAATGGAATACTATTGTGCTATAAGAAACGAGGAGCAAATGGACTTCATATTTACCTGGAGAGGCTTATACGAACTGATGCTGAGTGAGAAGAGTAGAACCAGGAGAAATTTGTATACAATCACAGACACAACATTTGTATGATGACCTACTATGATAGACTGGACTCTTCTCAGCAATGCAGTGATATAAGTTAATCCCAAAAGATTCATGATGGAGAGAGATGTCTACATCCAGAAAAAGAACTGAGTTTGAATCCTGATTAAAGCAAACTACTTGATCTTTTTTCTTTCCATTGTTTGGTTTTATTTCCTCTTTACCATTTTTCATTGCATCTAGTACAATCGGCCTTTGTAACCTGACTAATGTCTAATGTAAAAGTATTTGCAGATGCTATACTTGATTGTATGCCGTCATGGGGCGGGGGAAGGGAAAGAGAGGGCAGGAAAGAAAATTTGAAACTCTAGGAATTATGGAATTGAATATTATAAACTAAAAGTAAACAAATAAATTAATAAAGACAAAGTCAAATAGGAAATTCAGGAGCTCAATTCAATAAATGTAATGTCATTTTAAAATAGAAGAATCCAAATAAACTTGAAATCTATCCACCTCCTTTTCTAGTTAAATTCATTGTATAACATCTTCCATAATACTGACACCTTTAGTTAGCACATGTGTTTCCTTATTTTATGCATTATTTTATATTACTATTTAGCATATAATTGAGAAGTTATCTCCATGCTTGTGCATATCATAGAATGTTGTATTACTTTAATATATCCATGGGAGATTCCTCCTTTGAAGAAAGGCTTTAAAGTTTTATTTTGTTCTACCATGTCAACAAACAGTTCTTATATTTTCTATAGTCAAGATCCCATTGTTTCCAAAAATACTTTGTAAAATATAAATTCTCAGTAAATTGTGTGACTTTGTAACATACAAGTTCTCAGTAAAGTTGTGTGATGATGAAAATATCTCCATAGAAAACTGTCTAGGAAAGCCTATCTAATATCTTCCTGCCATTTTCATCAATGATCCCTTTGCTGCATTTTTAGACCATTCTCACATAGATTTCATAGAAGTGATAGAGTGGACATATGCACTGAGAGTGGCCAATGTCTTCTCAGATGTTGCTTTAGTCATACTATCCATATAGGGAATTCACGTCATCCTTGAAGTCAGGAGGATCTGGATTCAAATGTTGCCTTTAACAATATGGAGTGTATGACTCTGGAAAAGTCAGATAACCTTTTAGTGCATTAGGGAACTCTCAAAGGCCAGAAATTACAGAAAAATTGCTGATCTGCATTTTTGGAGGAAGTTTCGATACCAGCAAGTCCTCATATTTAGGAAATTACAGGTATAATTTTTTTTTATGCTGCCCATTCTATCAATCCTACCTTTCTTGTGATAGCTTGAAAATTAATCCCTGAGTGTTTCTAAATTAATCTCATCACTTACATGGATTTTTTCTGTATATATCTGGTCAATTGATGCTCTTCCTGACATATTAAATGACGTTACTACTTCCCCTCCACATTTTACTAAAGTTGGAAAGTATAGTGCTTCCACTCTCCTTTCTGACAACATCAATATAGAAAAGATGGCAGTTATACTGCACATTGTATTTCTTATCATTCTAATTTCATTGACAAATGCTCTTGGAATAATGTAGTTTAGTTAGACTTCATACCAAAGTATATAGAGGTTCTCTTCTTTCTATACTGCTTTTGTTTTTTAGGTAACATGATTCATAGCTATATGTCCTGTCATGCTTTGCTGATGAGCTCATATTCTAAATTGGAATTGTTTTTTATTACCTTGTCTTTCCATTTAACAAAGAGATCAAGTGTTCCCTGACTGACATGGTTTTTATGCTATTTTAGTCATTTTGTTGTGATGATAATTTTGCACTGGTTAAATTTCCCTAAGAAATTTTTATTATATAATAATGTATATGTAGAGCCTATATCAAATTGTATACCATCTTGGGGAGGAAGGAGAGAAAGGAGGGGAGGAAAATTTAAAATTTATGGAAGTAAATCTTGAAAACTAAAAATAAATTAACTTTTAAAAAGGCACTTTTAAAAAATAAATTTTTATCATCAGAGTCAGTGTCTTTATTTTTGTCCATTTCCCTTTTGGTCAAGGACTCTTTGTTTCAACAGACTGAAGCAGAGATATTCTTATACAGTGATTTTTTTCATCTTTATCTTTTCTTCCAGTTCAGCATTGATTTTGTTCATTGTTCAATGATCTGAATATGCATACAAATAACCAATTCTAGAATGACTCCCATGTAAAAGAAGAGTCATTTATTGTTAATTAAAATATGGGAAAGACATTTTTATCTTTTCTTTTTTGGGGGGGAAGGGGTGGGTAATGTTCTGGAACAGAACACCTAGGTTTACCTAGCACTTTCTGTTTTTGTTTGTTTTTTTTTTTTGAAGAAAACAAATTCTGCATGGTGTTACAATCCTGTAATCTGTGAATTTAGGGAAAGCTGAGGTTATAGATTTGCTTGAAGTTAGGAGTTATGAGCTGAAGTAGGACTAAGAAACCAATTGTGTGCTTACACTGTCTAGCATCAATGTGGTGAGACTTCCCTACTGTATCCCCAGGAATGGTAAGAGGGTACTAGGCTATCTTAGGAGGGGCAAACTTGCACAAATTTGAACAGAACACGTCAAAGCTTCTGTGCCAATCAGTGGTAGTGGGGTTGGGATCACAAGTTGTGGCTACATTTCCAGAGAGAGAGAGAGAGAGAGAGAGAGAGAGAGAGAGAGAGAGAGAGAGAGAGAGAGAGAGAGAGTGAGAGGAAAGAAGGAGGGGAAAGGAGGGGAGGACAGGTGTGAGGCTTCCTAGTAGTCCTAGTTTGACTGCTTTCACTTCTATATCATGAACCATATAGCCCTAAAACCAATATAGATTTCATCTTCTTAAGCTAGGATCTCCTTCATAAAGTCAGCAAATATTAAAGAATATCAAAGTAGACTGGCAGATCTTGGCAAGTTCTTCATATTTACTTCTTTGTCCTTTGCAGCAGATGTTGTACTCCTATCCCAAGCACTTTCTTACTTCCATGGGTGGTTGAAATACCTTTGAGATCAAGCTGAAGTCTTGGACTTCTTTTATGATCCATACAATAACAGGATCCTAGAGGGTTCTTTTGTTGTTGTTGCTCATGTCAGAATCTTTGTGACTCCTTTGGGGATTTTCTTGGCAAAGATACTGGAGTGGTTTACCATTTCCTTCTCCAGAACTCCAGAGAGCTCTTAATTCCATTCAACAAAAACTTATAAAAGCACTAACTCTGTGCAAGAAATACTGCTAGGGTTTGTAGGGCATAAAAGACCCTGACCTTATAGCATTTATGTCTAATTTTACAGTGGAAAAAGCAGTGGGTTTGAAGTTAGAGAAGTAAAGATATATCCTGGCTGGACCACTTATTACCTGTGTGACTTTGGGCTAGTTTTTTCACTTCTCCAGCCTTCAGTTTCCCTGTATAACCAGCAAGCTGGACTAATTGGAAACCTGACAATGGTGATAGTAAAGGAAGGTTATATAAGGGGAATGAGTTTTCAGGTTTTGGGAAGGACAGAAAACATGCACTGATTTTCCCAAGGTCTGGGTCCTGGATTCTTGAAGATTGGTTTGGGATTACGATCAGGTATTAGTGTCCCTGGTACAGATAGGGAAGAGAAGGTCAGTGGCAGCAGACTGATTGTGAGATGGCTTCCTGGATGGGGTGTGAAGTTGATGCAAGGGGGAAAAAGGAATAAGAAGAACATGGAATAGCAAAGAAAACTTGTGGGGTAGGGGGACATGGGAGACTCTTATAGAGATGGCCATTCTTGTGAGCAGGTTTTCATGTAATGGTATGCATGAAAAGGTCACACATCATTCCATGGCACTAGTGTTAGGTGGATGAGAGAAGAGATTATTCTTATTCTTATCTCTCCTTATTCTAAATGGGCATCATTCTGTAAACTGCATATAGAATATGATGGAGGTGATCCCATTGGCACATGTGTTTTGTCCCTATGAGTAATGGTACAAAGATTTCCCCTTCTTCCATCACTTCCTTATCATGGTGGAGGACTTGCATAGCTCAATGAAACTATGAACCATGCCATGCAGGGTTACTTAAGACAGACAGGTCATAGTGGAGAGTTTTGACAAACAGTGATCCTCTGGAGAAAGAAATGGCAGTATCTTTGATACACTAGTATCTTTGGCAACAAAACCCCATGGACAGTATTAAAATATGATATGGCATCAGAAGATGAGTGCCTCAGGTCAGAAGGGCTATGATCCATGGGGTCATGAAGAATTGGACATAACTGAATGACTAAACAACAACATGGGTTTCAACCCCTTCCTAAGGGTAATACAATTAGGAGATTCTGGTTCTTGTTTATCTCTGTGTTCTCTCACTCACCCCCTGTCATGGGTATGTACCAAAGAGGACTGGCCACTGAACATTAAGAGTTGCAAACTCAATAGGTTTGGAAAGAGACAATTCTCCCCACCCCCTTTCTCTCTCCTTCTGCTAGAACTTAGCTTGAAAGTTGGATAGCAATTCTTGGGATCTCTCATGAGGAGGAAAGACTTTCCTTCACCAATCTCCACTGGTATCCATGGCAGCTACTTTCCCATGGCAGTGAGAACGTGTGCATATCCAGGTTAGTCTAAGATTGGGCCACAAGTCTCTGGTTAAAACTGCTTTGTATGACCTAACAGCGATCCTGAGATGGATTTTTTCCAGTCTTGGAGGTCACCTCATCAACTCAAGAGATCTGGAGTCATTAAGATTTCCAGATGATTGACATCAGGAGCCGCTCCCTCCAGTTACAAGGGTTCTTAGAGAAGAAGATAACTATTGATTAGAGGTGAGTCCAAGTTTTGGCTTGACTTATCAGAAGAGAAGGTCTGGAGAGAGTTGCTGGCACCGTACAGATCTAAGATGAAGATAAATTGTCTGTTTAACAGTCACATGGATGTGGTACATTTTAATGTTTTCAGTATCAACCTTTGGGAAAATACGAGTTATGGATTACTGATGGGTGTTTTAAGTCTTTACCAGTGCACATTTATCAATGTTAGCAGCTAAGTGATACAGTGAACAGAGCTCTGGGACTGGAGTAAGAGAGTAAGAGAGACCTGAGCTCAAATCTTGCCCCAAACATGTAGCTGTGTGATCATGGGCAAGTTACTTAACCTCTGCCTACCTCAGTTTCCTCACTTGTAAAATGGGGATAATTATAGTACAGCATTGTTGTGAAGATCAAATAAGATAATATTATCAAGTGTTTAGCACAGTTCTTGGCACATAGAAGGCACTTATTAAATAATGCTTATTCTCTTTCCCCACCCCCTTCACTTTTGAGCATGTATTTTGTAGTGAAGTAAATAAATAGGTGTTTGACACTTGACCTATGTTGTGCTTTTCTAGAAGGGTATCTGCTAATCATTTTTAGGTAGATTCTAGACAAGCACCATATCTAAGTTTAAGTGATATTTCTCTGGGGCACTGAAATGAGGATATAAAGATCCAGTGTCAAGGAGGGAAAAAAAAAAACCTGACCCCTTTTCTTAGAAGCCAGTCTCCCTGAGGACTGAACACAAAACAAGGTTTCTTTATGGAAGAAGATGCCCTAACCTCTAGCACATGAGGAAAGCTAGGTACACAAAGGCCTTCACGATCTAGCCACACTCACCCTGGTTCTCCATCAAACCCCTCCTCACCAGTGTGCAGGTTTTTATCATGGTCAGTAACTTTCTAGTCTCTGTATTTTTGCTTATACCTTCTCTTAACTGGATTTCCTTCCTCGGTCTCCTCTAACTGTTGAAAACCTACCCAATCTGATGAGTAGGATGCTCTCAGAAAAACCTGGGAAGACTTACATCAACTGATGCAAAGTGAAATGCACTATGTACAAAGTAACAGCAATGTTGTAAGATGAGAAGCTGTGAAGAATTAGCTATTCTCAGCAATTCAATGATCCAAGAAAACTCCAAAGGATTTTAGGATGAAAAATGCAATTTATCCCCAGAGAAAGAAAAATGGTGTCTGAATACAGATTGAAGTAAACTTTTTTTCACTTTCTTTATTTTTCTTGAGTCTTTTTTAGTTTGTGTTTTCTTTCACAATATGACTATTACAGGTATGTTTTGCATGACTGCACATGTATAACCTATATCAAACTGCTTGCCTTCTCAGTGGGGAAAGGGGAGGAAGGGAGAGAATTTGGAACTCAAAGTTTTAAAAATGAATATTTAAATTTTTTTACATGCAAATGGGGAAAACTATTAATAAATCATTTTTATTTATATAAAATATAAATTACATATTTATATATTATATATGTTATTTATATAAAATAAAAATAAAAATAAATAAATATTTTAAAAGGGGAGAAAAAAACTACCCATTCTTCAGGACTCTTATTCATTCTCAATTCCTTCATAATGACTTGTCTAACACTTTCATAACCGAAAGAAGTTATCTACCTAATCCTGAATCATATAATAGCACTTTCTATCCATATTGTTCATTTATTGTATATTATCTTGTGGCATATTTCACATTGTTTGCTTATATTTTTATTTAAACATTCATGTGTTTTGAGGCTAGAGGCTCCTTGAGGGTAGAACTATGTCTTTATGTTACCCATACCTCCTAGTGGGGTGTTCTATACATGGTTCTCAATATTTGATATAAAGGGATAAATGAATGAAAAATAGATCATAAATTCAGAGCTAGAAGGGACTGCAAAGACCTTCTAGTCCAAATACCTTATTTTACAGAAAACTAAGCCCATGGAGTCTACATGACCTGTTCAAGGTTACATAGATAGTAAGTTTCAGAGGCAGGATTTGAACAAAGGAACTCTGATTCCAGAACATTTCTACACTTTCTACCCAAAATTTTAGTTCTTTGAAAATTTTTTTTACTTATTTGAATTTTAAGTTCTTTGGGGGGAAAATGAGATTATAAAATTCTGAGCTATAAGCGACCTTTGAGCTGAAAACAACTTTAACTCTCAATACAATCTCAAACATAAGAGATTATAGAATTCAGAGCTACAAGGGATTTTTGAGATCAGCAACCCAACACCCTCATCTTACAGCTGATGAAACTGAAATCCAGAAAGAAAAAGCAAGGTGTTTGTGGTCATACAGGCTGGAAGTGGTTGAACCAGGATTTGAATCTCTAACTCCAGCTTTCTTTCTACCTTGCCTCCGTGGATCTTAATTTCCTCATACAAATGAGAGTAAAGTGAGAGAATTGGACTAGATAAACATTAAAGTTCTTTTCACCTAAAAATTCTATAATCCTCTGTTCCAATGAGGTGCCTATAGAAACTTCCTGCTGTCCTCATACCAGATTCTTCTCTTAATGACTCTTCTTTTGTAATTCTCTTGCATCACTCTTATTTCTTTCCCCCATATTTCTTCTACCTCTCTTATATGAATTTTAAGCTCCTTTTTGAGCTCTTCTATTAGTTCTTTCTGGCCTTGTGATCACTTCCCATTTTTCTTTGGAGTTTTGCCCATAGGTGTTTAGATATTGTTGTCCTCTTCTGAGTTTGTGTCTTTGTCTTCCATGTCACCACAATAACTTTCTATAGTCAGAATTTTGGGTTTTTTTTTTTTTTTTGCTCATCTCTTTTAGGAGAGGGGTGGGCTTTTTTCTTTTCTTTTAAATTTGAGGTCTGTTCCCAGGGTAGAAGGGGTACTATTTCTTGTGCCAGTGGCTACAGGCCCTGGTTGTTTACCTGGTGTTACACTGATGTTGCCCTGAGATCCACAGGGGACTCTCATGTCTGGTCCTATGTGAGGGGGTGGAATGGGGGTGGCTGGTGTTGCTGGAGGCTGTGGGGGTCTGGGACCTTACCTGGTGCTGAGCTGGGGTCCTAGTGGTGGTATCTGGCATGTGCTGAGGTCCAGTAGAATGTTCCTATATTTCCCTGGGGCTATACCAAAACACATGGAGGTCTGGCTGCTAGAGGATATCTACTTTCTGGGGCTGTGCTGAAGCACATGGAGAATGCATTTGCTCAGAGTTGTGCTGGAGCATGTGGTAGTTTTTGGAGCCGTTGTCTGCCAGTTCCCCTGCCTATGCTGGGGGACACATGGGGGATCCTGGTGTTGGCATTTGCCTGCTCACCCACAATGTGTTCAGGATCTCCTGCTGGCTTTTGGGATGCTTCCTATTCTGAACTGCTCTCTGATTCCAGAACATTTCCACTTTTTCTACCCCAAAATTTAGTTCTTTGAAAATTTTTTTACTTATTTGAATTTTTAGTTCTTTGAGGGGAAAATGAGATTATAGAATTCTGAGCTATAAGTGACCTTTGAGCTGAAAACAACTTTAACTCTCAATACAATCTCAAACATAAGAGATTATGGAATTCAGAGCTACAAGGGATTTTTGAGATCAGCAACCCAACACCCTCATCTTACAGCTGATGAAACTGAAATACAGAAAGAAAAGGCAAAGTGTTTGTGGCCATACATATCCTTAGGTAAATCTTCCAAGTTTCTTGGGCAAAAAGATAGTTTCACACCATCTCTTTGCTGGTTTTTCTGTTCCAGGGTTATTTTTGGGCTACTATTTTATGGATGCTTAGAGGTGAACATGGAAGAGTTACAGCAATTTAGTGCTTACTCTGCCACCTTGGATCCTGGAAGTAGCCCTATTCTGGCTACTTCTATTAGACCTTATTTTCTGGATGTCTCCTTCAGCCATAAAATGCTATATATGTAGCAGTCACACCACTGTAAAACTGTCTCAGCAGACCCACTAAACCAGGCTAAGAGTAACCAAGAGGCCCCAAACCCATCAGTGAGTTATGGGGATGTCAACCCCAAACATGTGAAGACTTCTCCCAGCAAAATGGGCAGATGAGAACAGTTTGTTCCAATGATCATGAAGGTGGCTGAAGCAGAGCTGTGGAGTCCTGAGAACTTGGTCAGACATCAAAGATGCTAAGATCATCTACTGCATCCCAGGCATCAGTGGTTCTGACTTTTGTCTTGCAACTGGACTTCAGTATTTTGGAAGACAGAATAAGGCTGATGACTTTGTGTAACTCTATTTCACTTAAATCCAACTCACATGAAAGTTGAGACATCATCCCATGATGTTATTTGTCCTCTTCAAAAATGAAGGGTGAACAATAAGAATGCTATAACTGGAAAGATGTTAGATATCATTTATCACAACTCCTTCATTTTACAGATGAGGAAACAAATGGGACTCAGACATGTCTAAAATCATTGGGATTAGAAGTAAGGTATCTTGTCTCCTGGTCACATTCTCTTTCATCTCCATCACAAAACTTTCTCTGATTCTGTGCCAGTTAAAAATAAACTGGATAATCTCTCAGTATGAAAACCTTTTTAGAAAAGCGAGAATCATAGCTCCAAAACTAGAGTTTGGCGTCAAAGCCAATTGGACTCATCAACCAATGTAGGAAAGAAATCAAGAAAATGATCCCCCAGGCCACAGAACATTGGGGATTTGTGGGAATGGCTGGGAAAGACCAGACAGAACAGTTTGTAGCTTTTGCAGGAACTCTGGGCTCTCCCCCAAAGAGTTATTAAACTACCTATACCCTCTAACCCAGCAATACCACTAGTTGGTCTATTTCCAAAAACAATTAGGGGAAAAAGGAAAAGAACCTATATGTTCTGAAATTTTTATAGCAGTTCTCTTTGTTGTGTCAAAGAACTAGAAATTGCAGGGATGCCTATCAATTGGGGAAAGGTTGAACAAGTTGTGGTGTAAGATTGTGATGGAATACTACTGTGCTAGAAGAAATTATGAGCTCAATGATCTTAGAAAAACATGGAAAGACTTGCATAAAATAATGAAGAGTGAAAGGAGCAGAACCATGAGAACATTGTATATAGTAACGGTTATATTGTTTGAAGAGCAACTAAGCAAATAAGTTCCTTTGTCTCTTATAAATACCCAAATTAACTATAAAGGACATGTGAATAAAGATGTTATCTACACCTAGAGAAAGAATTGATAAATAGAAGTATGGATAGAATGATTTTATAGGTATGTATTATATATGTGTATCCACATGTATATGTATATTATATGTGTATCTAATGGTAGCCATCTTTGGGTGGGAGAGAGAAGGAAAAAAGAAAAAATTACACAATTATTTTGTTGTATATTTGAAAGGAATAGCAAGTTGTACATAGTAGATTGGCAGCTACATGTAAAATCACTTTTTTATTGTACTATGAAAATGCTTATTTTATTCCATAAACTGAAAATAAAACTTAAAAAAGGAAAAAGAAAATGA
Source organism: Gymnobelideus leadbeateri (assembly GCA_011680675.1). Taxonomy (NCBI): domain Eukaryota; kingdom Metazoa; phylum Chordata; class Mammalia; order Diprotodontia; family Petauridae; genus Gymnobelideus; species Gymnobelideus leadbeateri. Next base: position 148,317 of record WOXC01012436.1, on the reverse strand, counting down.
ATGCAATGGTTCCACACATGCTGTTCTTGCCTTTTATCATAAAAACAGGCTTGACTTCTGGGTTTCTAAATAAACCACTTGGCAGCTGTGAGGCCCTTCGATGGGTCATGTTAGGGGTGTTGTGTCATCTCCTGAACATGGCTTTATTAATGCTTGTCACTCTCAGCCTTAGCCTTGGAATCTCTGGTAGTGGTGAGAGCCGTGAATTTTCGTGTTGAGTGCCTTGTCTTAAATGATTAGGCAGGGCTGGAGGATGGGGGAGCCAGAGTGCATCCGATTAACAAGCCAAACCTAGAGGGCTATTAAGAGATCTGGAGGCAGGCACCAACTTAGAAAGTGAAGGTGAAGGTGAAATTCATGATAAAAATGAGAAGAGGCCCTCACAATTAAGGCTATTCAATTAATTCTGAAGAGTGAATGTGATTTAATGTAGGAGAAGGAAGATTTCATAGAGCTAATGATTATTAATCAACTAATTAATCAACAATAATTTATTTTGTGCCTCTTTTTATTGTTCCCAATAGTGGCCTAGACATATAACTCCTTCAGTGTAGAGATATTTCCAGTGTGGAGAATCCTGCATCAGTGTGGAATTTTTCCACCTTAAGGATCTCTTTGAGCTGATTAAGGTCATCATATTTTTTTTTCTATAAATTATAGTGTTGAAAGGTTGCCTATATGGTCAGTTGTGACCTGCCCAGGGACACAGAGCCAATATGTATCAGAAGTAGGATTGAACTGAGATGTCATTCCAAGGTCATACTACTTCTCATAAACATTTATTAAGCACCTATTATGTACAAGGCAAACAAGCATTTTTTTTTTCTGGAGGAGGGAAGGTAAGGCAATTGGGGTTAAGTGACTTGCCCAAGGTCACACTTCTAGTAAATGTGTCTGAGGCCAGATTTGAACTCAGGTCCTCCTGACTCTAGGGCCAGTGCTTTATTCACTGTGCCATCTAGCTGCCCCCAGACAAGCATTTATTACATTTACTACAGCACTGTGCTAAGTGCTAGGGATACTAAGAAAGGCAAATACAGTTCCTGTCCTTAAGAAGCTTACAGACTAATGGGAGAAATATTATTTAAACAAGTAGGTACATATAAAATACAGAGGTGACTGAGAAACAACCTTAGAGCAAAGGGATAGTGTCTTAGATATGTATTATGCTGTACAGTTAGGGAGATACTTTCTATGTTCTTTAGATTCTTACAATAAGATTGTAAGGTAGATATTGCACGTATTACTGAGGAAAGGGATAGAAAATTCTCTCTATAGATGTAGACTGGCACCTTCTCCACAACTAAGAATTTTAGATCACGAGAATTAGTATTTAAATAGCATTTTGAGGATTATGTTTTGCCTGGAACATTGAAAAGTTAGAAATTGCCCAGAGTCACATACATTCTCCCACCTTTGAAGAGTGATTGAGATTTGACCCCATGCCTATGCTGAGTGGAGAGAGTGCCAGACCTGGAGTCAGGAGGACTTGAGTTGAAATTCAGCCTCAGACACTTACTAGTAGTATGACCCTGGGAAAGTTATTTAATCTTGTTTGCCTCAGTGCCCTCATCTCTAAAATGATTTGGAGAAAGAAATAGCAAATCTCTCTAATATCTTTGCCAAGAAAGCCCCAAATGGGATCATGAAGAGTCAAACACAACTGAAAGGACTCAACAGCAACAATAAAATATAATATTCTTTCCTTTTTTCCACCTTTTGGAATTCTGATCTTCCTTTAAGGCTCAGCTCAGTTGCCACCATCTTCTCTGTCCTTTCCATTTGTTAGTGTTTTGTCTTACCTCAAATTTTCTGATGTTTATATATTTATGAATATTCTGTACACTACCCCTCTGTCCAAGCAGAATCTAAGTTCCTTAAAGAGAGGCACAGTTTAATTTTTGGCTTTGTATATCCAGAATCTTAATAAGTATTTGTTAAATTGAATTATAGGAATCAAGGTATAGACTCCAGAATGTTGGGGGGTAGAATAGACCATCAGCCTGATTTACCAGGGACATATAGCTGAAGAGGTAAAGACCTTCCCTTTTCTTCCCCCCCATTTCATTCTTGAGACCTGCACAGAGATCTCTACTCCCTTTTGTAAGTAATCATTTTATTCTTTTCATATTCTATGATTTTGTTTCATCCTATTTAAAGAACTTATATTATTAATCTCCCGGAATCATTCACATTCAGCATCATTTGAACCATTAGTCAATTCAAAGAATGACATATTTTTGTTTTAAATAAAACTGGCAGGGGTGGCTAGGTGGTGCAGTGAGTAGGGCACCAGTCCTGGAGTCAGGAGGACCTGAGTTCAAATCTGGCCTCAGACACTTAACACAAAAACTAGCTGTGTGACCTTGGGCAAGTCACTTAACCCCAATTGCCCTCCAAAAAGCAAAAAAAAAAGTAAAACAAACAAACAAATAAATAAAACTGGCATAGAAAAGAAAAGAAGCAGGTGTTGTTCTTCATTTCCTCTAAGGACCAATGACATCATGGTTGATGTCTTGATTTGTGTTTGAATTCGATTTAAGTGAGGCTAGAATTGCACAAAGTAATCAGCCTCATTTTCTCTTCTAGAGTCACCAAAGTTCAGTGGTAGGACAAAAATCAGGAAAAATGGTGAGAGCCCTGGGCACAGTGGATGTCCATGGAGTCTTCAATGTCTGATCAAACTTTAGGCATTCCACAAGCACCTTTGTCAGCCTCCTTCATGGTCATTGGAGCAGATTGTTCTCATTCACCTGTTCCACCAGGGGAAGTCTTCACATGCTTGGGGTAGATACCCTGATTGGTTTGAAGCCCATTAGTTACCCTTGATGTGGTTCACCCCATCTCCTGAGATGGTTTTGCTGGGGTGTGACCACTGCACAATGCTACAGCTTCTTGAAGCCACAGGTGACATTTGGGTGATGGGTGGACACCAAAGGAAGATAAGTAGTCCTGAATAGGGCTCAGCAGCCCTCACACAAGAGGGGCTAGTCCTCCCTGAACACCCCTTACATCCCAAAGAAGAAGGTAAAAACAGAATTTGGAGTGATTCCAATATTGAGGCCCCTTGAAAGGTCACAGGAAATAGAATATGGAGGTTTTTAGTGGATACAAATAAAAAAAAATTGGAGGGTGACAGGTGGGAGGACCACCTCCAACAAACCAACATGATTTGTCTGAAATGCAAGGAAAAAACACTTGAGAAGCAGTTTAAAAAGTAGTAGCATCAAATGGCCCTGAAATACCAAGCAGTTTCAGCCTTTAACCTTCAGCTTTCTTCATTCCAACAGGCTGACCAGAGAGAGAGCATAGGCAGAAGAGCAGTAATAAACTTTCATTAAGCTCCTATTATGTCACAGGCACTTGCTAAGCACTGAGGGTAGAAAAAAAGAAGCAAAAGATAGCCCTGCCCTCAAGGAGCTCATACTCTAATAAGGGGGACAACAAGCAAACATCCACATACAAACAAGCCACATACAAGATAAATAGGGGGTAAGTAAGAGAGGGAAGGCACTAGAATTAAGAGGGATTGTGAAAAACTTCCTATAGAAGATGAGATTTTAGTTGGGACTTAAAGGAAGCCGGGGAAACCAGGAGGCAGAGAAGAATACCAAGGTACCAAGATTTGGCTTGAGATCTTGATGTTTATTTTCTGGGCTTTGGCTAAATTTGGTTATATCTGAACAATTGTAGTAATTGATGAGAAAGGGGCTGGGGGCTAGGAATGGGGGATAAGCACTTAGAACCTACTATGTACCAGGTACAGTGCTTTTAAAATATTATCTTATTTGATCCTCACAACAACCATGGGAGGTAGGTTCTGTTATTATGCCCATTTTACAGATGAAGGAATTAAGGCAAACAGGGTTAAATGACTTGCTCAGGATCACATAGCTAGTAAGTGTGGAAGGCTAGATTTGAACTCAGATCTTACTAATTCCAGGTCCACACCTATCCATTACACCACCTAGCTGCCTTTATTTATTTATTTTTTTGCTATTACAATTTACATTTGTCCACATTTTTAAGGGATGGGGTAGAGGCTGGATTGGTGATTTCATGGATAGACTTACTCCTTGATGAGGAAATTTGTTCTAGCAATGCAGGTTGTCATCTTTACTGCAACTTATACTCTTAGTTGTCTTTGTTGTGGAAACATGTTTCATATGACTTCATGAGTATCCAATTTCTCACCTTCTCAATGGGTAGGGGAGGGATGGAAGGAGGAAGAGAATTTGGAACTGAAATTTTATTACAAAAATAAAATAATAAACAATAAAAGAAAGTTGCCTAGACCACTGAGGGATTAAGGGCCTTGCCCAGCTAGGGTCATAGAACTAGCATGTGTCTGGGGTAAGATTTGAGCTCAGGTCTTTCTGGCTTCAATGCCAGTTCTTCCACTCTGCAATTCTGCCTCTCCCAGATTTTTAAACATTGAAAAAATATTTAGGCACAAGACGTATTATAAATTTACTTTTGTTATATCAAACAATGGAACCACAGCTATACAACTTTTGGAAGGGAGGAGTTTGTATTATCTGAATACATTGCACTTCAGTATTCCCCTAGATTAGACTAGATGGCTTCTGTGGTACCTTTTAACTCTAAATCCTGAAACCTGGAAGCAGAAATTGTGAAGGATTTGAAATGGACTGGACCCTATGAACTTCAGTGTGGAGTAGGACTTACCCAGAGAGCTGGATAAGGATCTGGGAGCTATCTGCCATTGAACCTAGGTGACAGTCTGGTGAATCCAGGTAGAATCTGGGACCATGGAAGGGGATCCAAGGAATCTGAGAGCTGGCTCCAAGTCAAGATGAAAAGACCTCTCCTTGGATACTGAGTAATGATGAAATTGTAGTTTACTAGTGACCTAGGGGTGGAGGAATTGTGTATTAATGATACTTAGTAATTGATTGATAAGTGACTGGTTGAGTTAATCTAGCATTCCCCATGAGTGGAAGAGTTTGACTATTGTACTTTGAGATGATTGTTCTTTGTTCTAAATATTGTGATCACTTTGGTGAAAACTATGTGGCCATTTTAATGATAAGCTGTTGTGAATGCTATATTCTGATTTTCTGTGATAAGTTGTAATATTATGAATTCTGTACCTTGATTTTCTGTGAATGTTTTGCTTTGATTTGTTATGGAATAAATAGAGTGTTCACTATACTGTGTAATCAGAACCTTAAAAGCTATTCACACTAGCATTCTCCTGGAAAGCTCCTCATGCATGGCATTACTCTAGGTAACCCTAGACTTATGTTGGTACATACAGAAAGGCTACCAGTCCAATGAGTAGACACTGTGGAGGAGACACAAACAATAATCACACAGGGTGAGGATGGTTGTCTGTACCACTGGAGTTCAAATCTGGCCTCCGACACTTAACACTTACTAGCTGTGTGACCTTGGGCAAATCACTGAACCCCAAATTACCCTATATTTCCCCTCCAAAAAGCAAAAAAAGAATGGGGTTCTTCACCTTTTGGGGGAGTGTCATGGACCCCTTTGGCAGTCTGGTGAAGCATAGGGACGCCTTCTCACAATAATGTTTTTAAATGCTCAAGACAAATTTTATATGTTTACAAAGGAAATCAATTATACTGACATGCAGTTATCAAAATATTAAAAAAGATGCCCTTTAAAATCTAATCCTAGACTTCAGGTTAATGATCTCTTCTTTAGACTATCCACCCCACCCTCACCCCTCCCCCAGTTGTAGCTCACACTTAAAGAGTTTTTCTGCCAAAGAGTTTTAAGATACTCATTCAAATCCTTACTTTACAATGATAAAATGCGTGCTGTGTTTCAAACTTTTAAAAACATTTTCACATCTGCTGTCTTGTTGAATCCTCACAATATCCTCTGCAAGGCAGCTAGAGAAGGAGTCATTAATGCCACTTTACAGGTAAAAAGACTGAAGCCTAGGGCAATTGAAAGAGTACCTTTTTTCCAAATGTACAAAGCAATTTAATGGGCTAAGAAGAATTAAAATGCTATATCAACAATGAAGTATTCACAAAGCCTATGGTAACTATAAATATGCTGATATGGTTATTAATCACAAAATATACCAGGCTCTCTACACGGGTAATAAAGCTAGAACATTTATTCAAATATCAGAAAAATGAGTCCCCAAACTAGAAAGTCCAGGCCATCAAAGTAGTTATGAAGTTGGTACACATAGTTAATGTAGTAAACACCCACATTCTCAAGCCTTCAAAACAGAACAGGCTACCTCAGGCAAAGGTCCTCCTCCTCTCCCCATTCATGACAACTACTCTGGGTCCAGGAAGAGTGCTCCCAGCAGGTCCACCCCCCTCCCGACCCCGGCAGTTCCATCAGATGACCATTTCTTTTTTTTTCTTTTTTTTCTTTTTTTTTTTATTAAACAAATGCTTTATTAACTTCTGTTTTACATCATTCATTTCCACCAGATTTTGAGTTACAATCATTTCCCCCCATTATTCCCCTACCCAACCTCCCAGAATAGCAGTCCCACAAGATATAGCTTCCTCCAATCTGCTCTCTCCCATACCTTCTCCCATACCCCAATCGACTTTTCCATTAGAGGAAGATGAATCTTTGTGTCCCAATGCCTGCACATCTTATCTCCCAATTATAGGCAAAAGAGTATTAATAATAGTATTTATATATATTTTGAAACATTTAATGTTACGACCTCGAATTTCAGATCCATTTCTTTCCTCCCTTGTCACCCATTCCTTCTTGGGAGATAAGTAATTCAGTATATGTTGTACATGTCTAGCTATGCAAAACATTATCATGGTAGATATATTGTACAAGGCTGCCTATAATTCCCTCCCACTCATCCCACCCCCCACCTGGTCCATTCTCCACATGATCCTGTCCCTCTTCTATAGTGGGTACTTCCAACCTCCCCTCACCCCAAGGATGCCCTCCCATCCATCATCCCTCCTCTCATCCCCCTTCCCCCTATCCTGCTGCAGGTTGAGATATCCCATTTGGTATGTATGTCATTTTCTCCCTGAACCAAATTCAATGTGAATGTGATTTTGCCTTTTTAGCCTTCCTTATTCTCCCCCTCCTTTGCAACCACTTCCCCTACATGAGATAGTTTACCCTACCATGTCTCTCCCCATCTCCTCTTGCCATTCTCCTCTCTCACCTCATAATTTCATCCTTTGAGTATTCTCCCTTCCCAACAAATTCAACTCATGCCCTCTATCCATGTATAACTGTAACCATATACACACACATTCACATATGTATTCATATGACCACACCCCCTTCTTCCATTATTTTCATAGTGAGAAAGATATCATCAGTCACAAATATTGCTTTTCCATATAGGAATGTAAATAGTTCAACTTTGATAAGTTCCTTTTGATTTCTTTTCCCTGATTACCTTCTCAGGCATCTCTTGCTTCTTGTGTCTGGATGTCAAATTTTCTATTCAATTCTGGTTTTTTCCTCAAGAATGCTTGAAAGTCCTCTATTCCACTGAATGACCATATTTTCCCCTGAAACAAAATACTCAGTTTTGCTGGGTAGGTGACCCTTGGGTTCATTCCCAGCTCTTTTGCCCTCTGGAATATCCTATTCCATGCCCTTCGATCCCTCAGTGTAGAAGCTGCCAGGTCCTGGGCTATTCTGATTGTGTTTCCACAATATTGAAATTGTTTCTTCCTGGCTGCTTGTAGTATTTTCTCCTTGATCTGGGGATTCTGGAACCTGGCTATAATATTCTGGGAGTTTTCTTTTTGGGATATTTTTCAGGAGGTGATCTGTGGATTCTTTCAACCTCTATTTTGCCCTCTGGATCTAAAACATCAGGGCAGTTTTCCTTGAGAATTTCTTGAAGGGTGATTTCTGGGTTCTTTCTTTGATCATGGCTTTCAGGTAGTCCAATAATTTTTAAATTGTCTCTCCTGGATCTATTTTCCAGGTCAGTGGTTTTTCCCATGAGATATTTCACATTGCCTTCTAATCTTTCGTTTGTTTGGATCTGCTTAACAGCATCTTGATTTCTCATAAAGTCACTAGCTTCCATTTGCTCCAGTCTAACTCTGAAGGAATGAATCTCCTCAGTGAACTTTTGAGATTCTTTTTCCATCTGGCAAATTCGACTTTTTAAGGCATTCTTCTCATTGCCCTTTTGGGCCTCCTTTGCCATTTGAGTTAGTCTATTTTTTAAGGTGTTGTTTTCCTCAGTCAGGCTGTTGACCCTCATTTCATACTTTTCCTGCATCCTTCTCATTTCTCTTTCCAATTTTTCCTCCACTTCTCTTATTTGATTTTTAAAGTCCTTCTTAAGGTCCTCTATGGCCTGCAACCCGCTCATGTTTTCCCCTGGGGCTTTTGGAGCAGGACTTCTGACCTCACAGTCCTTTTCCCGCTCTATGCCCCCAAAATAGGAGTCTAGGGTTGCATTTTTCTGTTTCCTTTGCCTTGGCATGTTGCCACTTAATTACTTGACTTTTGGGCTTGTTGCCACACTATGGCTTTAAGGCCAGATAGAGGAATTTTCGTCCCGAACGTGTGGGGGGCAACTTCCGTTTCTGGCAAGCTATAAACCCACCCACAACTTCCACCCTAGATCACAATCCAGATCCAGGGAGGTTAAAGCAAGAGCGATTACCCCCCAAGACTGATCGCTGGATCTCCCCACGATTTGTAGGCTGGGAGCCAGAAATGCCTCTGAAAACTACAAAATGGCGTGTCTCCTCAGCGGCTTCTAGCCCCCAGGGGAGGGAGCTGACGCATTCCCCAAATACAGGTCCCAAAGTCCATAGGACACTAACCTCTTACTTTGTCCTAGGCATGTCTATGTTGATAATTCTGGAGTCGCCACAGCTCTTGGTGTTCTGGGGTTCCTCCAGCTGGCTGCTGGCCCTGCCGCCCTGGGGCTAAAACCTCGGCTCACGCGGACCTGGGCTCGGCTCGGCTCCTGCGCTCTGCGCTCTGAGTGCTGCCGGCTCCCAGACCACTGCGCTGGTCCTTCCTGCAGGGCTGCTGGGCTGTCCTCAGCGGGAGGTTAGCTTCTCTGTGTCGTTCTGTGGGTGCTGGGGCTCCGGAAGTTGTTCAGAGTCCTTTTTTACATCGTTTGTGGGGAATCTGGGGGCAGAGAGGCTTGGAGGAGCTGTTTCTACTCCGCCATCTTGGCTCCGCCCCGGATGACCATTTCTTATTCCCTGGCAGTCCTCAGCAGGAGTCCTTAGCAGAAATTCTGGCTGCCTCAAAAAAAGGGGTTCAAACCTTCCCCTCCCCTTTAGCAGCTGCTGCTACTGCTGCTGCTGTTGCCACTGCCCCCACCAGGCTTCCAGTCACCTCACAAGCTCTAGCTTGGCTTCTGCTTCCTCTTGCCCCACCCTTTCCTGCTCTATGTCAGCAAGTCCAACTGGGCATGGAAGATCTTTAAAGCCCTATCATAACCTTTACAAATGCTGGTCTTCCAACTTTGTGCTCTTTCCCCTACACCACCCTGATTCCCAAATCAGATAAGTTTTTTTTGGGGGGAGAAAAAGACAGCAAGGAAATTGCCCCCCAAAATGTGAGAGACTTAGGCATGCTCTTCTGAGTGACATAAACCACTATGTCATAGGCCTAAATGACTCAGAAGTATAGTAAATAAAAACTGAAAGGGACTTTATATAGATCTTCTCATCTAACTCCTTAATTTTTATTTATTTATTTTTCTAATTCCTTAATTTTACAAATGAGGAAATAGCCTCAGAAGGTGAGTGACTTGCTCAAGGTCACACAACTGGTCAGTGTCAGAGGTATTCAGTGTATGATTCAATCAAATTATGAGTGTCCAATAGCTCAGTTTTCTCTGAGTGAAGAGACAATACTTCTTTGCAAAGTTGTGTGGTAGCTGATGCAATCAGGAGTAACATGGGGGCTAATAAACAGATTTGTAATGTGTGCAGCAAATTAAAATAATTAGATTGTTACATTGATCCATTCCTTGCATCTGTAGGCCTTATGTTTGTGTCTGAAATGGCCTGTAGGATTGAAGATGAGCATGAAAGGAAATAATTATAAGTTATCTGAATAAAATCTGCAACAAATTACCTATAAAACCATAACTATCCAAACAGGATGACATTTACTTTATAGGTTCATGACTCTCTTTCTTTAAAGTTTGCTTAAAAAGAGAGCAAAGTAATTACAGTTCCCCTTTGATTGATTAAACATGACATATATGCTAATACGAAAGTAACTTCTGTCCTTTGTTACTCCAGCTTCTGGCTTAAAGTAATTTGGAAGGTAACAGATAGGATCACATCAAGGCTGCCAGGCCTAAATTTTCTATACTAAGAATAGAATTCTGGATTTCCTTTTCTACAACCAAGAAACCATATTCTGAGTTTCATAATTTAGATATGGGAGGGAGAGGATACAAGTGAAATGATATTGCATCCATTGGATGACCATTTCTTAGTCCCTGTACAGAGAAAATACATGTTATCACCAAGTGTTTGGCAAGAGAAATGTCTGCTAAAATTGGATTTAAATTTATTATGGGCCTGGTAGTCTTTTGGAATAAAAGGATTATAGAATAGACTTATAAAAAATTTTAAAATACAAAATCAAAACATCAAGAGAATGTATCACTTGTCGAGTTCTTAGGAGAAAAATCTTAATTTTAGGGTGGTTATTATTTTAAAAAATACATGGCCATATGCATTAAAATCAGTCATTAGCATGAGTAGTTACCACCACTGTGACAGAAAGAAAGGTGGCAAGGCATTATGGAGAAAGGAGTCAGCTGGAAGCTAAGACTTTACCTTGTGGTCTGACCCAAGCGATTTGAGGCAAGCCATTTAATACTGAGGCCTACCATTAGATGTGCATAGATCCAGGGGCTAAGTGTCTAATAGTCTAGTACTCTCATTTTTAATAGATGACACCAAGAGCTAGAGAGATTAAATGACTTACCCCGGGCCATACTGATGGGAAAAAACAGAACTAACATCTAAACCCAAGTGTTCTGACTCTAACCTGTGTTCTGCCCAACAAATCAGTTTGATTTAATCATTAATGATGGTACAAATAAGAAATATGATGTAGAAATTCAATATCCTTCTAAAATATACTGCTAGAATAACCTAGAATATGAAATGTTTAGGTTTTATATTGAAGAATTGCTCAACAGCTGGATTGTGAGATAAACGAGCCTCTGTGGACCAGCTTCATCTAGCAACAGACTTCATCTGTTGATTTTCACTTCTTTTTGGTCACAACAAGCATATGTTGGTCTATAAATGACCATTCTTGACAAGAAACACAAAAACAGGACTGGGATGAACCTACTTGTGATGTGTGATCTGAAGTCACAGCCTTGCTCTCTGGTACTGCTCTTGTTGACCCTCTTATCCCTCTTTACCTTACCCAATCTTGTTGACTCTGAATCTTTTTTGGCTCCTAGGGCCTACTGTGCTTGCCTTTCTTTCTTATCGAATTTTCCAAACTCTGTACTCCACCAGCCTCCTTGCACTTGCTCCTCTCTCTTAACTATTTGCTTGGAATAAATTCATTTTAAAAGTATTTTATTAAGCACTCACTGTGTCAGACACTGTGCTAAGTATTGGGCATACAAATACAAGCAAGCAAGGCCATCACAGCCTCAAGAATCTTATGTCTTAAAAGGAGAACACAACACATAGAGTCAGAAATAGGGTGGGGGAAAATGAACTCAATTTCCTCACCTGAAAAGGAGAGAGTGGGACTAAGTTCCCTTCCAGCTCTGAATCTATAATCTTATGATAAATCTTGGTAAATTTTCTCAATAAACATGGCTCCCTAGTCTCTGGCATTATGGGAAATGCAATTAGATAGAAAGTTTTAGTTTTCTTTCTAAAATTTGTGATTGTTGCATTTTTGCCTGATTATCACCTGTACATTTGAGTACAATTAAGCACATTCAACTTTAGAGATAATTTGCTTTTTATTAGTGACATACTTTTTTTCCTGAATTCCTCTTACCATCTGCCGCTTTGGCTCCTACTCATGTGTTGATGATTAGAAGTGGAGGAAATAACCAATTCATCCTATATATTTCAGCTAGGCCATCACTGCAGTGTGGAAGCTCTTTAAGTTCTTCCCTAACCAATTCTCAAAGTTATTTCTCATAAAAATTATTCCAAACATTACCTTATCTGCCCAGACCTCCAACACCTTCTCTTCCTTACTGTTCCAACTGAGAAACTTGTCACTTTCTTTACTGAGAAAATGAAGGTTGTTCAATATGAATTCCCCTTCTCCCTGTTTCATTGCAAAACTCATTGACATGACCCTCCACCGTCCCCAACTGGCAATGAAGTGGCCCTTCTCCTTGCCAAGGCCAACCCCTCTACTCAATGCCATCCCTTCCTTTCTTTTTCAGCAGATTGCAACCTTAATTATCCAATCTCTTTCTCTAATCTTCAACTTCTATCTACTAATTAATTTTTTCCCTGCTGCCTAAAAAAGTGCCCAAGTTTCCCCCATCCTTCAATAAATCAATAAACATTTATTAAGTACCTACTATGTGTCAGGCACTGTGCTGAGTGCTGGGGATACAAAAAGAAGCAAAATACAGTCTTTGCCATCTAGGAGTTTACTATCAAACTATATTTTTCCTCTTTTTCTTAGATAATTTCTACACTTACTACTTTCACATCCTCTCCTCTCCTCAACCCATTGCAGTCTGGCTGCTTAGTTCATTATTTACCTGAAATTAATTATCTTTTAATTGCTGGATCTGATTTTTTTAGTTGTTGTTTTTTTTCAGCTCACATTCTTGTCAACCTATCTGGTGCATTTGACACTATTGGAGACTCTCTCCTTCTAGATAATCTGTGCTTTTTGGTTTTTCATGATACTACTTCCTTCTGGCTATTCTCCTATCTGTATAATTGCTTCTTCTCAATTTTCTTTGCTGGTATCATTCATGTCAAGCCTCCTAGCTATGAGTGTTCCCTAAGACTCTGTCCTGGACACCTTTCTCTTCTCTATCTATACTTTCTCTTAATAAATTCATCAGTTCCTATGGGTTTGATTACCATCTCTATACTGATAAATTGAAGATTTATTTAATCAGTCTCAATGTCTCCCTTAAACTTCAATCTCAGATCACCAATTACCTATTGGACATTTCAAACTGCATATTCTGGAGACAACTCAAACTTAGGATGTCCTAAGTTGAATTCATTATCATTCCTTCCAAGCTGTCTGTTTCTGAGCTTCATTCAATAGTCAAGTAATCAAGAATTTATTAAATTTCTATTACATGCCAAAAACTGAACTAAGTGCTGTGGATACAAAGAAAGACAAAGATATGATCCCTACATTCAAAGAGTTCACATCTTAATGGGGAGGAGATAATATGAAAATAAAATATTCATAGCAGATATATAAACAACCCAAATGGGAGGCAATCTCAGAGGGAAGGCACCAGGAAAGTCTTCCTGCAGAAGGTGGGGTTTGAACTGAATCTTGAAGGAACACAGGAAATTGAGGTGCTGGGGGAAATGCAATGCTGTGTTCCAGAAACAGCATGAAGACCAGGGTTTCTGGATCATATAGTACGTGGTAGAGAATAAAGTATAAGAAAATTGGAAAAGTAAGAAGGGGCTAGGTTGTGAAGGGATTCAGAAGTCAAACAAAGGATTGTATAGTTGATCCTAGAGGTAATAGAGAGCCAAAAGAAGTAGTAGGGTCTGACTTGAGCTTTAAAAAATCATTTTTGCAGCTGAGTGGATAATGGATTAAAGTGGGAGAGATTTGAAGCAGGGAGACCGATCTACAGACTATTGTAGTAGTAAAGGTATGGGGTGATGAGTGTCTGCACCAGCATCCAGTCTATGTGAGTACAGGAGAGAAAGGAATGCACATAATGTACATCATGGTGATAGAAATGACAAGACTGGGCAAGATCGAATGTGTTGTGTTAGTTCAAGTGTAGAAAATTGGGAAATATTTTTTAAATTATATTTAGACCTCTCTGATCCTCTCCCCCTTTTCTTCATCTCTCTTCTTCTGTTATGGATAAAATTGAACATATGTCTAAGGAACTTCAAGTTGTTATGATTGTTTGTCAAGGAACAACTGAGAAGAGCTTATCAGAGCTATTGGGTCTATAAGGAGTTCTCTGATCTGTCTCTAGAATGGGTTGTGTAGGTGGTTGCCTCATGCTTACGAAGTAGCTTGTATGAGATAGGCAATGAAAAGCCCATTTGAGCCTAAGTTTTTCTCCTACCAATGTGCCTGGGTATCCGAAATATGAGCCATTAGTCATGCCAAGGGAGCTTCTTTGTATAAAAGGCATGCACATTTTCACTGGGCTGAGCCATTTGGTCTCCTGGCGTCAGCACCTTGGCTAGGGCAAACAGTAAAGCCTGTGGCCACCCATTTAGCTTTTCATTACACCATGACTGTGAACACCAGTGTAGTTGGCCCCAGCAGGACTGTGGTGTGCTGTTATTATTGCCAGGTTGAAGGAGGCTGTAACTGGGAAATATAAGGAGGAGTAAGAATCATGACTGATGCCAGTAGATAATTAAATAATCCACAACTGTGGAGTCATTTGGCAGAATCAGTTGTTTTCAGGGAGAGATTTGAACCTAGAAAAGCCTCTGGGGCATAGGGAGGAAGGGCGTGGCTCCTTTGCTTGGGATCCCTGGTAAACTTCCTTAAGAAGGGCATGTTTCTCTGTGTCTCTCCTGCATGTTGACCCATGAACAATCGGCTGTGGAAACAGTGTGTTGTGTCTGTATTTTCCTTTCCCTTCGGGCATCTTACACAGGGTATGGGAAAGGTGTAGTATTTCCCTTGTAGCTAGGGAAGGTATAGGGGGATTCAGTTTTCTAATATAGGTCAATTAGGAATACAATCATTCTTAAGTGTTCTGGGAATAATTTTCTTCACCTGTAAAATAAGGAAACTGGGCTAGATAACAACCTTCATGGAATCTACCAGCTCTAAGTCTATGATCTTGGGTATATCTCTGATAAATCAAATTTTATCTCATCACCCTTAAAGGTAGATTTGAAAGCTCCCAGAACTCCTGGAAAGAATAACACATTAGCAAGGGGACAACTTATCTGGTTAATTCATTAGCAGAACCTGTTCTTAAGCAAAGTTTTTTAATGTGGGATATGTGAAGTCATTTTCAAAAACTATTTTAATGACTAAATTTCAACACAATTACTTTCTTTGTAATCCTATGTATTTTATTTTATGCATTTAAAAGCATTCTGAGAAAGGGTCCAATAGCTTCACTATACTTCCAAAGAGCTCAATAATACAAAAGTGGGGGGGGGGGCAAGAATCTAGAGGCAGCTAGGGGATACAGTAGATAGAATGAATATTAGGCTAAAGACCTAAGTTCAAATCCTGACTCAAACACTTACTAGTTCTGAATCCCTGAGTAAGTTACTTCCCCTTTCTGAACCTCAGTTTTCTCAATTGTAAAATGGGGATATTAGCATCTATCTACCTAATGCTTTTTTTGTGAAGATCAAATGATATGCCATATGTAAAAATAATTTTGTAAACCTTAATGCTTTATGTCAATGGTAGTTGCTATATAAAAAAAAAAACAAAACAAAACTCCCTCTAGAATCTAGTGATAGGCAAAGTAAGGATATGTCAGATATGGGGAGTGGGGCAGTAATTAGGGACACTTTAACTTGGTCTTCTACAAATACACATGCCTTTCATTGCAGAAAAACCCATTCTACAAGGAACATAGTCATTTATTTTTGATAAGTCAAGTCTCAAATGCTACAATGACAACTCAAAGCCCTCAGTGGAAAAAAAACATGCAAGCACAATTCTCAAACCTTGTACAAGGTAGCTTTTGGTCACTTCTCTGAATTAATAAACAAAACCAGGTACCATTCGATTGCTCATAAACTTCAGGAACATTTCTGATGTTTAGCCAGACTAACTAGTTTCCTGCTCCAACATGCTTTTTAAAAATATATATTTGAATGCTTCCAGATATAATTAATATGACAAATTGTCTTAAGGCATAATTAACAAGTAGATATTAATTCAAGGAAGTCAGGCTATTTCATTGGAAATGAGTTACTGGTAAACATATACCATAATAGTTTAAAAGTACAGGAAAGGGAGCAAGTAATTTGAAGTTGAATGGCTTGTGAGTTTTCATTTTTCTCCCTAAATTCTCAGTGCCCAACAAGTGGTCCTCTATTTTCATACAAGTCTGAAGATTGCTCCAATTCTCTAATCTTTCGCCATTCTCCCAGGTGACCCATCTTGACCTCAGTCTCATCTCTCAGTGTAAACACCTACAATCACAACCTTTTTTTGCCCTTGACAATCATTTACTTTCAGAACATTATATTTCTTAAATATATGTATATTCATACACACGAAAACAATAATTCAAAGGAACACAGATCACTAGATAGCACTTTGAGAACAATAGGAAAACAATTAAAGGAAGCTCTTATCACTGCCCTGTATTGGGTGCTTCCCAACAGATGGAATTTCCTTTAGAACTCTGATTTCATGAGCCAGATGTTTCTGCAAATCTTCCCCAACCCCCACTCTTTCACCATCCCAAACTTATTCCATAGGGAAAAGCACTTTTCACACACCTTCATGTGACAGGGTGGGTGAGGGAAAAGAAAGAGAAATCTTTCTCATTCTACTTGTGTTTGGGGGCCATGAAATAAAGTCCCCCTTTCTTCTGGCCCACTGCCTCTTTTCTATGAAGTAGCTAGTAAACCCCAAGTTAAGTAAGCAGCTTATGGTCATCAAAATTTACCTTCCTTTGGATCACTGGATCCAGAGAGTTCTAGAGGAGAAAGTGAGGCTGGTGACTTTGCACAGCCCTCCCTTGCTCAAATCAGTCAACTGCAAGTCATATCATCATTTCCCTGATGCCATGGTCCTCTTTGAAAAAGAGGGACAAACACAACCTGTGAGTAAACCAAGCTGCCTGAATGGGGACCCAGCTAGTTGGGTAATTCATCTCATCCTCTCCCCCATCCTTCTTCCTCTTCCTTCTCCTGTCCAAAGGAAGGTAAATTTTTATGGCCAGAAGCTGCCCACTTAACTTGGGGTTTACTGGCTTTCTTTCTTTCTTTCTTTCTTTCTTTCTTTCTTTCTTTCTTTCTTTCTTTCTTTCTCTTTCTTTCTCTCTTTCTTTCTTCCTTCCTTCCTCCCTTCCTTCCTTCCTCTCTGAGGCTGAGTTGCTAACTACATAGTAATCTTGTCACAGATAGTTCTTCAATTTTGTTTTCAGTTCTGAATTTTTGAAACTTGAAGTAAATCAAGCATTTCTATATATACTTATTACAACAGAAGAAAATTATTATATATGAAACTACAGGCTTCTGTTACATACAGCTTGTTTTTCTTTCTCCTTTCACAAAACCTTAAACCCAATTCACTCTGAAGCTCATAGATTACACCACAATAGGTCCCCACCCAGGCTCTACTTCATAGCTGTATTTTGGGCCCTCTAGGATTATAATGAATATCACAACCCTAAGGGTCTCTGGCCACCCACCCCCCCCAGCTTGATTTTTTTTCTTTCTTTCTAATTAAAAGGGTCATCCCTTGACTCACTTCTAAAAGAGGCCTATTCACTGAATGGGTGTTACCTCACTCTAAGTGAGTATATGTAAAGGTCTTTGTCTAAAAAGGCCAGAGTTTCCCCTTGCATCCTGGGTCATCTCCAGTCATCCTGATGAATATCTGGTAACTGGAATCAGTTGGTTTTGGAGGAGAAAGTGAGACTGGTGACCCTGCACTTTCCTTCCTCACTCAAATCAAAGTCAACTACAAGTCATGTCATCATTTCCCTGATGTCATGGTCCTCTTTGAAAGCAAAGGACAAGCACAACCCCATAGGAGGCTCCCTTCTTTAAACTCCACACTGCTCATTTGACTCTGTTGATCATACCTTACCTCTGATAGTTAAATATGTTCAGTATATGTATGGCTTATCTTCCTTATTAGATTGTAAGGTCCCCAAGGGCAAGGACCAAGTCTTCATTATTTTTACAGTTATTACATCACCTGGTTATTGTTGGATGATTTTTATTTTGTTATTGTTGATGTTATTGTTTGGACTACACTTTAGATTTCATTAATATAAGGAACTCTTGGGGAATTCAGCCCAGTAATACAGACTGATTTCTGGTCTCCAATTTTTTTTTGACTGTGCACCCTTGTGACTTCCAGGTCATATGACCAATAAAATGAAGAACAAACTATATCCTCTGATCCTCACCACCTCTCAAA
The DNA here is from genome assembly GCA_011680675.1 of Gymnobelideus leadbeateri. Taxonomy (NCBI): domain Eukaryota; kingdom Metazoa; phylum Chordata; class Mammalia; order Diprotodontia; family Petauridae; genus Gymnobelideus; species Gymnobelideus leadbeateri. The sequence continues at coordinate 130,062 of WOXC01012436.1, read as the reverse complement.
TCTCTTCAAAATAGGAATCATATGCAGGAGTTTGAAAAGTAGGACAAAAACTATATTCTCTGATCCTCAAGCCTGATTCACAGGCTTGCTTGAGAATATTAACTACACATCTACCCTCCTCTTGATACTATGGAAAACCAAAAGGCAGCATCTTGCTCTGACTAGTACTGTAGGACTGTGTGCTGCAACAATTCTTATCTAGAGAAATGAGGAAAAGAGGTAACTGTGAAAGAATTCCTGTGTATGCATGGATCCACAAGGATTACCTTAAACGAAGAGCCCAGCATCCAGATGAGGCTAGTTCTGTATCTTCATTAATCACTTGAAGCAGAGACTAAACTTGCCAGTGTGAGTGGAGTCTGGGAAAGCTTTGCAGTCCAACCTTTAGAGAAACTACAATCAAAGGGGAAGCAGTCAGAAAGTGAACAATAGGAGAATATAAGGGGGGAAATATGAAATTATTAGATTGTGGAAGGAAGAAAACTCAGTTAAAGATCTGGAGCATAGTCAGATAAGACAACAGAGAAGCTATTAATAAGAGATGAGAATATGGCCTCCTGATCAGGTAAGCAAACCCAGACATTTATGATTAAAGAGAAAGCAGTATGTTTTGATCTACATTCAGACTCCATAGTTCTTTCTCTGGATCTGAATAGTATTTTCCACCATGAGTCTTTTGAAATTGTCTTACATCACTGCATTGCTGAAAAGAACTAAAGCTGTCATAGTTGATCATTATACAATGTTGCTATTATGTATACAATGTTCTCTTGGGTTCTACTCACTTCTCTCAGCATCAATTCATATAAGGCTTTCTATGTTTTTCTGAAATCCACTTGGTCATCATTACTTATAGCACAATAGTATTTCATTATATTCATATTCCACAACTTTTTCAATCATGACCCAATTGATGGGCATCCCTTCAATTTTCAATTCATTATCACCACAAAAAGAGTTGCTCTAAATATTTTTGTGTATGTGGGTCCTTTCCCCTTTTTTATGATCTCTTTGGGATACAGATCTAATAGTGGTATTAATGGATCAAAGGGTATGCATGATTTTATTGCACTTTGGGCATAGTTCCAAATTGCTCTTCGGAATGGTTGGATTAGTTCACAACTCCACCAACAATGCATTAGTGTTCTACTTTTCCCACATCTTCTCCAACCTTTATCATTTTCCTTTTCTGTCATGTTAGCCAATCTTATAGGCATGAGGCAGTACCTCAGAGTTGTTTTAACTTGAATTTCTCTAATCAATAGTGGTTTAGAGCATTTTTTCATATGGCTATAGATAGTTTTATTTGCTGCATCTGAAAATTGCCTGTTCATATCCTTTGACCTTTTATCTATTGGGAAATGTATTCTAATAAATTGACTCAGTTCTCCATATATTGTAGAGATGAGGCCTTTTGAAATATATATATATATATATATACACACATACATATATATATACATACATATATATATATATATATATACACACATACATATATATATACATACATATATATATATATATAGTTTATTTATTTTTAGTTTTCAACATTCACTTCTACAAGATTTTGAGTTACAAGTTTTCTTCCCATCTTTCCCCTACCCCCCATACCAATATAGTGAGCCTACTGCATACCCTTTCCCCCAATCTGTTCTCTCTTATGTCCTCCCTCCCCCAACTTTCTAGTAGGGCAAGATGGATTTCTACACCCCAGTGCCTGTATATGTTATTTCCCAGTTGCACGTAAAAAACAAAAAAACAAAAAAACATTTGTTTTTAAAACTTTGATTTCCAGATTCTTTCCCTTTTTCCCTCCTTACCCACCCCCACTGGGAAGACAGGCAATTCAATATACGTTGTACATGTGTAGTTAGAAAAAACATTTCCATAATAATTATATTGTGAAAGACTACCTGTATTTCCCTCCATCCTATCCTGCCCCCCACTTATTCTACTTTCTACTTTAACCCTGTCCCTCTTCAAAAGGGTGTGGTCTAACTACCCTCTCCCCCAATCTGCCCTCCTTTGTCTCATCCCCCCTCTTATACCCTTCCCCCTACTTTCATAGGGTAAGACACCCAAATGAGTGTGTATGTTATTCCCTATTTAAGCCAAATTCAAGGAGAGTAAGGTTGACCCACTCCCTTTCACCTTCCTGCTCTTCCCCTCCATTGGAACAGTTTTCTCTTGCCTCTTTTATATGAGAAAATTTACCTTATTCTATCTCTTCCTCTCTCCTTCTCCCAATATATTCTTCTCTTACCTCTTAATTTTGTTTTTTAGATATCATTCCTTCATATTCAACTCATTCTGTGCTCTCTATATATACATATACATTCACATATACATACTTACACATACATTTATATACATACACACCCTCCTATAAATACATACATATATATTCCCTTCAACTATCCTCAGACTGAGAAAAAGTCTCATGAGTTACAATTATTGTTTTTCCATGTAGGAATATAAATGATTCAACTTTAATGAGTTCCTTATGATTTCTTTTTTCTGTTTACCTTCGCATGCTTCTCTTGCTTCTTGTATTTGAAAGTCAAATTTTCTTTTCAGCTCAGGTTGTTTTATCAAGAATGCTTGAAAGTTCTCTATTTTATTGAATGATCATATTTCCCCCTGAAGTATTATACTCAGTTTTGCTGGATAGGTGATCCTTGGTTTAAACCTCCAGAATATCATATTCCAAGCCCTTTGATCCCTTAATGTAGAAGCTGCTAGATTTTTTGATATCCTGACTGAGTTTCCACAATGCTCAAATTGTTTCTTCCTGACTGCTTCTAATATTTTCTCCTTGATTTGGGAACTCTGCAATTTGGCTATAATATTCCTAGGAGTTTTCTTTTGGGGATCTTTTTCAAGAGGGGATCAGTGAATTCTTTCAATTTCTATTTGCCTTCTGGTTCTAGACTATCAGGGCAATTTTCTTTGAGAATTTCTTGAAGAATGGTTTCTAGGCTCATTTTTTGATCATGACTTTCAGGTAGTCCAATAATTTTTAAATTATCTCTCCTGGATCTATTTTTCAGGCCAGTGGTTTTTCCAATGAGATATTTAACATTGTCTTGTATTTTTTCATTTATTTAGATCTGCTTTATAGTATCTTGATTTCTCATAAAGTCATTAGCTTCCATTTGCTCCAATCTAATTTTGACGAAATTATTCTCTTCCAGGAGTTTTTGAAATTCCTCTTCCATCTGGCCAATTCAATTTTTTAAGGCATTGTTCTCCTTATTGGTTTTTTGGGCCTCTTTTGCCATTTGAGTTAGTCTATTTTTTTTTAATTTTTTTAAAGCAATTGGGGTTAAGTAACTTGCTCAAGGTTACACGGCTAGTCATTATTATTTATGTGTGGGTGCTCATTTTCTGAGGCCGGATCTGATCTCGGGTCATCCAAACTCCGAGGCCGGCGCTCTTACTCACTGCTCCACCTAGCCGCCCCTTTAGGGCAATTGGGGTTAAGTAACTTGCCCAAGGTTACATGGCTAGGTTTTTGTTTGTGTGGATTAAGTGTTGGAGGCCGGCTCTGAACTCAGGTCCTTCTGATTCCAGGGCCGGCGCTCTATTCACTGCGCCACCTAGCCGCCCCGAGTTAGTCTATTTTTAAGGTGTTATTTTCTCCAGTATTTTGGGATCTCCCTTAGCAGGCTGTTGACTTGCTTTTCATGATTTTCTTGCATCATTCTCATTTCTCTTCCCAATTTTTCCTCCACTTCTCTTGCTTGATTTTCAAAATCCTTCTTGAGCTCCTCCATGGCCTGTAACCAATTCATATTTTTCTTGGGAGCTTTTGATATAGGAGTTTTGACTTTGTTTTCATCTTCTGGTTCTATGTTTTGATCCTTTTTGTCCCCCAAAAAGGATTCTATGATCTGATTGCTCCTTCCTCTGCTTGCTCATCTTGTCAGCCAATTACTTGACTTTTGAGCTCTTTGCCATGGTAGAACTCTACTTCCAGAATGGAGATAGCTTTGTCCCAATTTGCTGGGGTTGTCACAGTTGCCAGAGCTATGAGGAGGGTGCCCTATCTACAGCCCCCACAAGCTTTGGCACACTGGTGTTCCACACTCCAGGATGACTGCCCAAGACTGTGACCCAGATCCAAGCAGGTCAAAGCAAAAATGATTACCCTCTGAATGGTCATTTGGTCCCCCTACAATCTGCAGGCCAGGAGCTCCTGAGGCAGCCACACAGCAGCAGCTGCAGCCACTATACCTCCACTCACCCCAGGGGCAGGGGCCAGATTATGCTTGGCTATCACTCAGTTCCAACAGAGTTCCCCACTGACCTTTTACTTTCTCCTTGGTGTTTATGGGTTGAGAATTCTGGAAACCACCACAGCTTCTGGTGATTCACTCTCCTGAAGTCTGCTCTGGCTGATTTGTGCCACTGTTTGGGGCTACCCTGTGTCTGGGCCCACATAGCTCATGTGGTACTGTGCTTGGCTCCTAGTCTGATGCAATAGACCCTTCCTGTCAGCCTGCCAGGCTGCCTTCAGTGGGAGATTTGTTTCTCTCTGTCACTTTGTGGGTTCTGTAGCTCTAAAATTTGTTTAGAGTCATTTTTTTTTACCGGTATTGGAAGTGGTTGGAGCAGGAGTTGAAGCAAGTTCCTGCTTTTACTCTGCCATCTAGAGATGAAGTCTTTATCAGAAACACTGACTATAAAAAAAAGTTTCCCATCTTTCTTCTTTCCTTCTAATCCTGGTTTCATTGGCTTTGTGCAGATTTTTTTAAATTTAATGTAATCAAAATTATCCATTTTCATTTCATAATGTTCTCTATCTTTTTTTCTGGTGGAAGCTGGAGCTCAAATACTTTAGCCATATAATGAGAAGATGGGACTCATTGAAAAAGACCCTGGTGTTGGGAAAGATTGAAGGCAAAAGGAAAAGGAGATAGCAAACAGTGAAATGGATAGTTAATGTAATAGAAGCAATGAATGTAAACTTGGACAGATTTCAAGAGATAGTGGGGAATAGAAGGACCTGGCATGCTATGGTCCATGGAGTTATAAAGAGTTGAATATGACTGAATGACTGAACAACAACAAAGATGAGTCTTTCTGACTCCAGGCCTGGCTCTCTATCCACTGTGTCACCTAGCTGTTTGAATATGTGTTAAAACCTAATCAATTTAGATTAACAATGAAGGGAAAACAACTCCCATAGTCTCTCAGGAAGAAGAGAGATTTCAGGAGAATGAGTGAGGAGGCAAAGGGAGGGAGTGAAATGAGAGTGAGGGGAAAGAAAAGTGACATATTTGTTTCAGTGGTAGGAGAGTGGTACCACTAATGAATACTTCCATGGAAGAGGAGAGATATTCTATAAAGGGTGATAGAGATATTATAAGGGACATAATCAGTAGAGATTCAGTGCTAAGGGAAATAACTCATCCTGCCTCAGAGGAAACTTAATAAGTGTTCCTTGTGAAAACTGATATCCAAAAGATTAAAAAGGCATGGACCTGGCAAGATTTTGTGGCAAATGGGGAAAAAGTGAGCATAGAAAGGGCAAAAGTTAGTAATGATACAATCAGGGATGTAAAAAAAATTTCTAGAATGGGATAATATATTTTCTATCCCAAGTAGGAATTAGTAGTGTGTGTGTGTGTGTGTGTGTGTGTGTGTGTGTGTGTGTGTGTGACAAGATAAAGGGAGCCAGATAGCAAGATCTATAGGGTAATAACATAAAATTGTTTAGAAGATGGAACTCAAATTTAATACCTTAGAAATGTTAATCCTATGAAGTATATGGAGATTCATGGTCCATGAATCAAAGGATAAAAGTCTAAAAGGAAGATAAATGATGAAGAGAATGACAGAAAGCAATCCTTTTTGGAAAAAAAGAGATAGAAAATGAAATTTCAAAAATTAAAAAACTAAATCAATTGAAAAGGAGAAGAAAGATTTCGCTTGACTACTTACTTGAAAATGAAAAAGAAAAAGAAGGAGAAATTAAATAAGTACATAAAAGGCAGAAAGAAAAAGCAACAAATAAACAAAATTCCAAAATGATGGAAAGAGATAACAAATGAGAGAGAAGAAGCTTGAAGGTAAGGGGAAGAGAGCCAGTGGATATAGGGCATACGAAAGTGTATTAAGCTAAAGTAATCAAAATGATAAAGTGCTATCTTTACAGGATAAAAGGAAAAGTAATCCTAATTAAAAGATTAAAAACAATATTAGATAAAAATAGTAGGAAATACAAATCTAATTTTAATAATTTTAAATATCAACACATCAAATAGTTCCACAAAAATGAAAAGAGTGATAGATTGAATGAGAAAACAAAATCCTATAATTTCTTTCTTTCAAGAAACTAACCTAAAACACAAAGACACACAGAATAAAATGAAGGATTAGAATAAAATTTACTATGCTTTAGGTTAACCTCTAGAAGCAAGGGTTGCAATCATGCTATCAGACAAAGCAAAACAAAAATCATTACATAAAAAGAAATAAACAAGAACACAACATTATGCTGAAAAGAACCATAGTCAACAAATCAATATTAATGTTAAATTTCTATGCTCCAGAACACTTAGCATCTAAATTTATAAGGGAGATATTAACTGAACTACAAGAAGACATAGAGAGTAATGTAATTGTGGCAGAAGGTTTCTATTTCAGACAACTCTAACAGAAAGACAATCAAAAGCAAATTTATTAAATCAAACAAATTATTGGAGAAACTAAAGCTAAAAATTTTAAGCTATTTTCCAAATGGAGCCACTTAAAGAATATAAGTATTTATCAGTATTATGTGGAACTTTTACAGAAATTGACCAGTGACACCTTAAAAAGTAGACTGACTCAAATGGCAAAGGAGGCTCAAAAGGGCAATGAGGAGAAGAATGCCTTAAGAAGCCGAATTTGCCAGATGGAAAAAGAATCTCAAAAGCTCGCTGAGGAGATTCATTCCTTCAGAGTTAGACTGGAACAAATGGAAGCTAGTGACTTTATGAGAAATCAAGATGCTGTTAAATCCAAATAATACAAATAAATGAAAGAATAGGAGGCAATGTGAAATATCTCATAGGAAAAACCACTGACCTGGAAAATAGATCCAGGAGAGACAATCTAAAAATTATTGGACTACCTGAAAGCCATGATCAAAGAAAGAACCAAGAAATCACCCTCCAAGAAATTTCAAGGAAAATTGCCTTGATGTTTTAGACCCAGAGGGGGAAATAGGGGTTGAAAGAATCCACAGACCACATCCTGAAAAAGATCCCCAAAAGAAAACTCCTAGGAATATTATAGCCAGGTTCCAGAATTCCCAGATCAAGTTGAAAATACTGTAAGCAGCTAGGAAGAAACAATTTCAATATTGTGGAAACACAATCAGAATAGCACAGGACCTGGAGCTTCTACAGTGAGGGATTGAAGGGCATGGAATATGATATTCTACAGGGCAAAGGACCTTGGATTAAAACCAAGAATCACATACCCAGCAAAACTGAGTAGTTTGTTTCAGGGGAAAATATGGTCATTCAGTGGAATAGAGGACTTTCAAGCATTCTTGAGGAAAAAACCAGAGTTGAATAGAAAATCTGACATTCAGACACAAGAAGCAAGAGATGCTTGAGATGGTAATCAGGGAAAAGAAATCAAAAGGTACTTATGAAAGTTGAACTATTTACATTCCTATATGGAAAAACAATAACTGTGACTGATGAAACCTTTCTCAGTATGAAAATAATGGAAGAAGGGTATATGTGCATATGAATACATATGTGAATGTGTGTATATATGTTTATAGTTATACATGGATAGAGGGCACAGGTTGAATTTGGTGGGAAGGGATGATACTTAAGGGGTGAAGAGGTGAGAGAGGAATGTGGCAAGAGGAGATGGAGAGAGACTGGGTGGGGTAAACTATCCCACGTAGAAGAGGCAAGGGGAAGTGGTTGCAGGGGAGGGGAAGAACAGGAAGGCAAAAAGGTAAAACCATATTCTCATTGAATTTGTCTCAGGGAGAGAATGGCATACATACTAAATGGGATATCTCACCCTGCAGGAGAGTAGGGGGAAGGGGGATGATGGGGGGATGAGGGAGGGGAGGGCATTCTGGGGCGAGGGGAGGTTGGAGGTACCCACTTTCGAAGAGGGACAGGATCAAAGTAGGGAATGGACCAGGTGGGGGGTGGGATGGATGGGAGGGAAATATAAGCAGTCTTTTACAATGTATCTACTATGGTAATGTTTTGCATAGCTATACATGAACAATACATACTGAATTGCTTATCTTCCCAGAGGGAGTGGGTGACAAGGGAGAAAGGGAATGGATCTGGAATTCGAAGTTTTAAAATTAAATGTTCCAAATATATATATATATATATATATACTATTATTAATACTATTTTGCATGTAATTGGGAGATAAGATGTGTAGGCATTGGGGCACAGAGATTCACCTTGCCCTAATGGCAAATTCGAAGGGGGTATGGGAGAAGATATGGGAGAGAGCAGATTGGATGAGGGGATATCTTGTGGGACTGCTATTCTGGGGTGGTGGGTAGGAGAAAAATGGGGAAAAAATCGTAACTCAAAATCTGGTGGAAATGAATGATGTAAACCAGAAGTTAGTAAAGCATTTGTTGGGGAAAAAAAGAAAGAAATTGACCAATGATATTGTAAACAAATGGGAAAAGGCAGAAATAATAAATGAATATTCTTTGTGGACCAAAATACAACAAAAATAGTTATCAGTCCAGAGTGTACAAACAAAAGACATAGAGTCAAAAGGAGAAACAATAAAATCCCAAATAATAAATATATGCAAGAGCAACAATTAATAATTATACAGAAGAAAATTATATTGAAACAATGTATCGAAATTTCTGGGATGCAGTCAAATAGCCCTGGGGTGGGAGTATGGTGGGATCATATTCTTACAAACAGTGAACTTAATTTGCATTTTAGAAAATTAGAAAGCCAACAAGTAGACAAATCTGAAATAAGCACAAGAAAGGAGAAATTAAAAATTAAAGAACTCAATAAACTGGAAAAAACTATACAAATGATAAAACTATAGAGATGATACAAACTAAAAATTGCTTTAATAAAACAATCCTTTTTTTTTTCTTTTGCTTTTTGGAGGGCAATTGGGGTTAAGTAACTTGCCCAAGGTCACACGGCTAGGTTTTTGTTTGTGTGTGTTAAGTGTCTGAGGCTGGATCTGAACTCAGGTCCTTCTGACTCCAGGGCTGACACTCTACTCACTGCGCCACCTAGCCGCCCCTAATAAAACAATCCTACCAGTAAAAAAAATACCTACCCTCAATATGTATATATTTGTTCATTTATAAATTATGTATTTTACTATTTATTATGTATGTTATAAAACATACAACATAGAAATTTTAAAAGGATGAGATAAAGATAACATATTTGACCCTTAGGTCAATAGGCAGTCACTGTAGTTTATTGAAGAAAGGAGTGCTGTGTTTAGACCTACACTTTAAGAAAATCACTTTTGCTATTTATGGAGAACAGATGGGAGAGGGAAGACTTGATTCAAGGAGACTAATTAAGAGGCTATTGTAACAGAACAGGAGAGAGTTAATGAAGGCCTGAATTAGGGTAGTGGCTATGTAAGTGGAAAGGACTGAATCAATAAATGTATAAGAGAAACAGCAAGATTTGTAGACTGATTAGATAGGTGGAGGAAGGGAGAGTGAAGTGTCAAGAATGAGACCTAGGTTTCTAACCTGAGTGACTGAAGGATGGCGGTATACTTGATAGTAAGAGAGAGGTTTGGGAAAAGGATAGGTCCTAGGGAAAAGATAAAATGATGAGGTCTTGCAAGTAGCTCACAACCTACATTTTTTCATCCTGTATATGACTCATTCTACTCAAAGCAACAAAGAGGGAGGTTTTGTTCTTTCTTACTAGGCACTGTCCTGGACTCCACTGAGTCTACTTCTCCTCTGGGAGGCCATGAAGGGGGTCAAGTGGACAAACAGAGGGTAAAGGGATTTTCAGAATAGTACCTACACATTTGCCACTCTAAGTGCCCAGAGAGAGGTTAGGTTATAACTGCTCTTGGGGGCTGTCACATCATTCAGATTGAAGGGATTTGGGATCATATACTAGAATAATGGGGGTAGGGGGGAATGTTAGGGATCACACAGTACGTATGATTGGATTGGAGACAAGCCCATTGATTAGCCTGGGTTGTGGGAGTTATAACCCATTTTCCTACACTCTGGCACTACTTAACATCAGTCTGTGACCCTATGGGGTGATTCCAATGCCCCCACTTTGTAAAACACAGTCTTCAAAGAACTAGTTAGGTGGCAAAGTGAAGAGAGCAGGAATGAGGAAACTCAAGGCTATGGGCCTTGAGTAGACATGTGGCCCTCTGGGTCCTCAAGCATGACCCTTTGACTGAATCCAAATTTCACTTGAGGACCTAGAGGGCCATATGTCAACTCAAGGTCACAGGCTCCCCAACGCCGGAATAGAAGGTTGAGCCTGGAGTCAGGAAGACCTGAGTTTAAATCCACACTTGAACACTTACTAGCTGTGTGGCTCTGGGCAAATCATTTAACTACTCTACACTGTCTCCTTTTTTATAGTAAGCTTCAATTAATGCCTAGTTGGTTGTGTGATATGAAGAAGACTGAGAATTATTTATAAAGTAACTCATAAGTAGGGGAGAATTAGGAAATCCCTGATTTATAAAAATAAGAATAGCAATTCACTGAACTTATATAGTGTGTATAACTTTTAAAAGAATCAGATTTTGTAACTGGAAGAGATCTCAAGACATCAGTCTGGTCTAGATCTCTGCATGAAGGCAAATGAAGTGTTATTAATCCCATTTTGTAAAAGAGGGCATTAAGGCCCACAGCTGTTAAGTCGTGGTGATGATTAGGGAGCGAGATGGGCAGCAGTGGGAGTAAAAGCAGCAAAATCCAATTCTTTTGACTTCTAGAATGATAATCATATCATTATACTGCCAGGGCACCACATTACACACAGTATCTCCATGGATTCTCATGACAACCCTGTGAGTTAAGGTAGAGCAGGTGTTATGATCATGTATGCATTATATCTGTTCCTCTTCTCTCCTTTTTATTTCATCTCTTCAGAATGGAAAATGATTGTGTCTTTCGAATTACTCCTGGCAGCACCTAACAAAGAACCTAGGAGTACTCAATAAACATCTCCTTCCTCCGACTTTTCACATCTGAATGTTCCCTCCCTCCCTTACACTCATTTCTGGGTCCCCTGCTTTTCCTATCTTTGTTGCCTGTCAGGTATTTATAGATGCTTGTATACCCTTTCTCTTCCCCACCTCTCTTCTAAGCCACCCCTATCCAGTTACCCACATTCCTTCAGTCTCTTCTTACAGAACATTCTCCCTAGGGAGCTTGGCTGCATATGGGACCCGTGTTTGGACTATATCCATACCAAGAAGGTCCATCCTGTACTGGCAGGAAGACTCAGGACTGGCATCTTTTTGCATCTTTTCCAAAAATGGAATCAAAAGAAACAACCCTGATCCAGTCCCTTCTCTCAGGATCTTAGCTTCCTTATGAAGTGGCGATCTCAATCAATCAGTCAACTAGCCTTTCTAAGTACCTACTATGTGCATGATACTGTGTTAAGTGCTAAGCATACAAAGAAAGGCCAAAAAAAGGAGAGGGGGGAGGTGTGAAGCTCACAGTCTAACGAAAGAGAAACAACATGCAAACAACTACGTACAAATAAGATTTTATATACACACATATATAGTAAATTGGGGTAGTCTTAGAAGGAAGGCACTATGGAAGATTTCCCCCTGTAATCAGGGAAACCAGGGGGCAGAAATGAAGAGGAAGAACATTATAGGCATATGGGACAGCCAGTGAAAGTATTTGCATTAAGGAAATAGAGTGTCCTGTAGGAGGATTAACAAAGAGGCCAGTCAGTGTCCTTGGATCCCAGATGAAGTGGAGAGGAGTAAAATGGAAGAAGACTTTTAAGGAGGGAAGGGGCTAGGTTGTGAAGGACTTAGGCTTTAAAACCCAAATAAACTTTATATTTGATCCTGGAGGTGATATAAGGAGTTTATTGAATAGGGGTGGGGGGGAAAGAGGTAACGAGCTCAGACCTTTGGGCAAGTGGGCTACATAATCTCTAGATGCCTTCTCAGTTTTAGCAAGCTATGCTTCTATTAACAAAGGAGTTTCTGAAAGGTAACCTAGCAAAAAAAAAATGATACTTGCCTTATTTAATGTTGGGCCAAAATGATGATTCCTCATTGGTTCTACTCAGTAGGTTTCTCAGATTCTAGGTCCCTGCCTAGTACTTTTTTCCTCCTCACCAAACCTAACACTCTCCCAGCTTTTGGCCATATAGTACAGCTGCATATTCCTTCATTTAGCTTGTCTAAATGTAATTAGTTAACTGTTCAACATTATTTTCTAAGTCCTTTTGAAAACTCATTTTTTTTTCTTTTTGGAGGGCAATTAGGGTTAAGTGACTTGCCCAAGGTCACATGGCTAGTTTTTGTGTTAAGTGTCTGAGGTTGGATCAGAACCCAAGTCCTCCTGACTCCAGTGCTCTACTCACTGCACCACCTAGCCATCCCTGAAAACTCACTCTTTTTGTCTAGCACCTAGAAAAGACCTTCCCTCCTGTATGGGATTCAGTTAATGTTGTTTTCATTTTCAAAAACAGTGCTCAGGATTGTGTGTGTGTGTGTGTGTGTGTGTGTGTGTGTGTGTGTGTGTGTTTTCCCTGATGAAAACCCTTGACTTATCTAGGTAGTCCCCTTAAAATCTAAGAGCCAGTCTCCTTATGGCAGACACTGTAGGAAAGAAGGACTGTGAGGCTTCCTGAATGACTAGGTCTCTTCCTATATTTGCAATACTCCTGGATAATGATACTAAGAGTCCTTCCAGTTTTCTTGCTTGAACTTGTCTGGTGGACATGTGAAATTAGAACATAACCAATAATTCTTTTAACTCCCTTTCCTTAATAGCTATCAGATGGAGACTATGGGCCCTTTATTAAGTGAGGCTGGAACTGACCCAAAGAACTACTGTAAGTTTCCATTTCCAGCATTTTAGTTGTTGTCTCCTCCCTTCCAGTCCCTCAGCCTGTCAGTTAGCACCCTGTTCTGAATACACCCTCCATACAGAGGAGTGATGACAAAGTCCTATCTTTTACAGGAAGTTTGGCCCAACCCCTCTTCATTCTAGTATTTTTACTTTCTATTGTTTCTTATTTCTCCTGTAGATAGCTTGCTGGTGCATATTTGCCTATACCACATATGCTAGTAGTCCCCCCCCCCCAATAGATTGTGCATCCGCTGAGGGCAGGGATTGTCTTTTGTGTCTTTTTATATATCTAGTGCTTAGCTTAATAACTAGCACATAGAAGGTGCTAAATAAATAGATGTTTATTGACTGACAAGCCCTCCTAGTTAATTTTCTAATACTTGAAAAACTAAATTTAACCTTAAAACCTCTTCCTAGTGTTTTTTTTTAATTAATGTTTGCATGAAATTCTAGAACATTTAAATATGGACATTTATATAGCACTTTGTAAAATCTGCAAAGCACTTTAGAAGCATAATAGCATTGGAACCTCCAAAAAGTCCTGTGAGGTAATTACTACAGGTATTATTTTTTACTATTTCTGCCTTTTTATGTTTGTTTGAAATATCTCTATGCCCTAGTACATGGTCAATTTTTGTAAAAGTTCCCTGTGGTGCAGAGAAATATGTATTTTCTTTTACTGTCTCCTTAGTCACTATTGTCTTACTCTATGTCTTCTTGAAGCTCAATGTTTCCTTTATGAATCTGGATAATATGTGATTTAGAGAGTATAAGTTTATTTTGGTATCGGTTTATTGTCTATGATTCCTTTCAGCATAATTCAGTTTCCTTGTTTATCCCTTTTTATTTTTTAAATGTTTGTTTTTGTTTGTCTGATAGCATGATGGCAACTGCTTTTTTGGATTCACTTGATACATAGTAAATTTATTTTCCATCTCCTTAATTTTATTTTGTGTATATCTTTCTTCTTTTAAAATGTGTTTCTTGTAAGGAACAGATTGTAGGGTTTTGCTTTCTTATCCAATCTGTCACTCTTTTTAATTTTATTGGATTGTTTAATCCATTCACATTCAAAGTTTTTAGTTGGGTTTGTATTTTCCTCCATCTGTGTCTAAATTTTTTTAAGTCAATATTTTTTCTCTTTTGCTATAAACATATTATTATGTTCCTTCAGTTACTTTACTTTAATCTTTTTTTTAAGATTATTCTGTTCCCACTGGATTCCTTCCCCTCACCCTGTTCCTCTCTTCTTGTTTGCTAAGCCTTTCCCTTTAAGGTTTTGTCCTTTCTTTTACTTTTATCTGGTTAAATATTTCTTCTTTTTGTTTTCTTCTCAGTCAGATAAATTCCCATTTTCTTTTCTCCCCTTCATTTAGTTCTGTTCGCTATTTTTAAAATTTGACTTTTTTTGCCCCTCTCCAAAAAGGATTTATCTCCCTCTCTTCATGATCCATCTTCTCTTTCTGTTTACTTTACACCCTCATTCCTTGCATGACCTCTGTAATCATCTAGTATTACTATCTTCTCTGTATTCTTCACACAATCAAAGCTTCAAAGGTATTCATTTTTGGCTCTTGCTCTTCAAGGACTGTAGCCAAGCTAACTGCTGAGGCCTCAGCAAATGTCTACAGTCTGGAGCTGGGGTCTCTCTACAGCACTGGAAAAGGGTAGGGGGAACTGGATGCAAAGGTGGGTTTTGATGTAAACCCGTTTCTTGTCTTTGGATTTTCTAGTGCAAAACTTGCTGCTAGTAGCATGGGGTATCTGGAGGAGTGCTTAGTGAACTGAGAGTCAGTGAACATCATTTTCTGGATTGTTGTTATTATTGTTTCCTTCTTGTGAGGTCTGGGTGTCCTAGACCATGGAAATAATTGAAATTGCTTTATCTTTTGTGCATAATTTCTGATTTAAAGAGATTTGAGAGGTTGATGGGAATCAGAGAAAATGTCTAGTTTACCATTTTGTTGCTTATGTGACTCAGAAATGCTGGTATTAATATTTTTATCTTCATATGAATATTTTTATCCTCATTTTACAAGTGGGGAAACTGAGGCTCAGAAATAAGAAGTGGCGTGCCAAGGGTCACTTACACAGCTAGTCATGGTTTGAATTTGGGTCTTCCTAATGCCAAACCCAGCATTCTATCCCTTATAGAGCTTACTTTTATGAGAACTGAATTCAACTGGTTGTTTTTTTTTTATTTTTTCTTTTAATAACCAGTTATTGGAGTTAATTTGACTGGTTGTTTTTCAATCCAGTTCATTGTTTTTCAATCCAGTTCATGTGTAGGCACAGCCTAAAACTTACTGCTAATTATGTCTCCTGAGAATTAATTCCCATTTTTTGCTCCAGGCTTTTTCATTCCTGAGCAGGTTAATCACCTGTCTGCCATTTTATGGCACTCCTATATAGGACCAAAGCATTTGGGGACTACCCCTTTGCTAATATTTCATTGAGGCAGTGATACCATAGCATCTCCCTTAGATTAGGAGCTAGCAGTGGGTAGGGACTGTTTCTCTGTCAGATTAGAAGAACCCTAAAAGAGGAGATTGCACTTCCCCATTAAACAAGAAGAAAGCTCTCCAGGCCATGAATCATGTCTTCTCCCTGTCCCCACACATTTGCAAGTAAGTTCTTTTATTCAGAGGGGCCACTCAGTGTTAGGTGTTGGCTGACAGACTGAGGGGCTGATGCCCCAAATCCTGAGAAATTCTGATGGTATAGACAGGTCAATAAGGGAGTTCTCAACTGGTCTTTGATGATGCTCACCACTCAAGTACACCTGCCAAGACCCTACTGCCATGTGTGTTCATGTAATCAGAACCTCAATGGAGAGAAATTCAAGCTAAATACCTACAAATCAAGTATTGCCACAAGACACGTAGCTGACAGTTTGTGTTGTAAAATTTCCAGGTCCGTGAGTTTCAGTTTCCACTTTTTTTTACTCTTCAGTGCATTACTCTATTTCTTCATTATCTGATGACTTTTAAATCATTACCACCACACTTTTTGTTTCCTCTTCCTTTCAACCCACATCTGTTATTTCCTCTTTCTTTTTTCTTTCTTTTTTCTTTCTTCCTTTCTCTTTCTTTTTCTTTCTTCCTTCCTTTCTTTTTCTTCCAGTTTAAACTAGAGCATTTACTTTTTAAATTTTGTTTTATTTCCTTTTTTAAATATATCACTCTTACTTCTCAATGAATCTTACTCTCTCAATCTTACTCTTCACTTCCATTGAATCCTTTGATGTAACTAACAAATATCACCAAGCAAACAAATCATGACTGAAAATGTAAGCCTTATTCCACATCTGTGTTTCACCATCTCTCTCTCAACAAGTGGGAGGCATCCTTCACCATCAAGCTTCCAAAGTCAGGATCAGCCATTTGCTTCATTGGAGTTCTGAAATTTTTCAATCTTGTTTTCATTTGTATTGTTATGTCATAATGGAATTCATTCTATTGGTTCTGCTCACTTCACTTTGCATCATTTCACAGAGGGCTTCTCAAGTTTGAATTCTTGATTTTCATAATTTTACATACCACAATTTGCTCAGCTATTCTCCAGTCAGCATTGTTGTTCATTTTTAAAAGGGAGCTATCTTATAGGGCACACTGCTAAGAGATTTGCAGCCACTAAAGAAACTTGTTCTCTTATTGTAGGAGAACCCTGGCAGTAGGAATTTTAAAGATGCTTTAATTTTAAAGACTTCTCTGTCTGATATGTTCTGATTACAGAAGCACTTATTTTCCCAATCAATTTTTAGGCTATTAAGCCAAATTTTAGGTATGTTTCACTGGTATTTTTTACTCCTAATTATTACTCTTTAATCACATTATAAGTCTAATGGATCAAGAGCTAAACTCCAACTAAGTAAGTTATGGGCTCAAGACCCATCTCTGACACATATTAACTGTGTGATCCTGGGCAATCTCTCAGTGTGCTGTGTGACTCCCTAAGACCATAAGTTTATAAATTGCTCACCAAGCCCTGGAATGTTTAGGGAATAGGAAAGGAAACACAGGGACAGCATGAAATAGAGAATATAACACTAGGCAGGAAGCCAAGAAATTCTTTCTTGATTAATCTATTAGACTAAATTTCAGGAAATGAGAGACCACATCTTATTTAAACTTCACACCTTCTCTAAAACCAAGAGAAGTACTCTGCATACAGTAGGTAGCTGTTTAAGAAATAAGCAGTAGCAAATACTTGCTGGCTTAACTTGACTTGCTAGTCTGCATTGGTAAAAAGAAATTTTTCCTTTTTGGGAATTCCCTATAGGAAAAAAAAAATCAAAGGTCCAGTTTAAAACAGAAGCAATGATAACAAATAACAAACAATCCTTTATAACACATTTGTCGAGAGAGGGAGAATTCTATGCAAGGTGGGAGTCAATCTTGGTCCTTATCCTCAGGACACTAAAACTCTAACTGGAAACTTAACACTTTTGTGTGTGTTCTGGACCCCTTTGCCCATATGGTAAAGCCTTTGGACCTCTTCTCAGAATAACATTTTAAAATATAAATTGTATTTATTTTAAATAAATTAAATATTTAATTAATAATTATAATAATAAATAATTAAATATAAATTAAAATTTATTTTAAATAAATAAAATAACATACATAAGATTATAAAGAAAATCAATTATAGTGAAACAGTTATCAAAATAGATGCTTTTAAAGTTTATAAACTCCCAGTGAAGATCCATTTCTCTAAAAGAGGCAGCACCTTTCCAGAGTATTTATTGATATTTTTTATCAAATTGTCCAAAATTAGAATTCTCAATTCAATTCAACAGTTATTTAATTAAATGTCTACCATACACAAAATAGTTTTTTAGCTGTAAAGGAAAGTACAAAGTTCAAATAAGATATGGGCCCTGCCATCACAAAATTGAAAATCTAACTGATTTAGCAAGAAAAAAATAGTTCTGACTCACTGCCCAGTATTACATTCCCTATATTATACTACTCTTGTGTCTTTTCTTATGTTCTAAATATTTCAGGACTCAGTGAATATGTCTCTGCTCACTCTAATTATATCATTCATGATTTTCTAGACTTTGCTTTCATCTCCCTTCCTAGTCATCATCTTTCTAAGATGAAAAGACCTCTTCTTTTTTTCATCAGATTCATTAAATATTCTCTTCTCAACACCAAATTCCTTTGCTCATTCAGCTTTCCTTATCTGGCCATTCCCCAATCACTTAGGGGAGGGAGAAGATCAAATGGAAGGTCTTTCCAGGATAGATAGTGAAAATCTTTCTGGAGAAAGTGAGATGGATGAAGGGATTTTGCTTTTGCAGTTTTTACTTGGGAACCATGAATTTAAAGGTACCTCCACTGACTACTGAAGGGGAGATGTGATGGTTTCTTTTTCATTGTAAGCTTTGAGTCAATAAGCAATTTTGTAATTAATATCTGAGAAACAGCTTAGAAGAACTGACTGCAAACTATTGGCCATGAGTATGTAAAAAATAAAATGAAATAAATATGCACAATAAAACAAGATAATGCATTTCTTCCTAGCTTATTAATAGTTTTTTCTATTTAATATGCTTTGACTTGAGTTCTATTAAAGTTAGTCATTCATCCAACATAAAATGAATGCCTGTTACTTGACCCAAGTCAGTTGCTACTGCTCTCGCGCGCTCTCTCGTGCTCTCTCTCTCTCTCTCTCTCTCTCTCTCCCCCCCCCCCCAAACTCCCACCCAGACTCCAGCTGCAGATTAAGTTGTATTTGCTTATTTCAATTTTATATTATATCTCCCCAGTGGAATGTGAGCTCCTTGAGGACAGGAATTGTTCCATAGCATCATAGGCTATATATCTAGGGTTGAAAGGGACCTCAGAGACCATCTAATAAAATCCCCTCATTTTGCATATCAGGAAAGTGGGTTTCATGGAAGTTAAATGACCTCCTAGAATTATACAAGTAGTGTCAAGTGTAGGACTTGAACTCAGGTCTTTCTGACTCCAAGTCCTGAACAATGTCTGCTACATTATCTTTGTATTTCCTCAGACTGCCATAGTGCCTTGGACACAGTAGGAGTTTAATATATATTCAATAGATTGAATTAAGTTGAATAGGATATGCACTTGACTGGTAAACAAAGGAAATTTTTTTTTTCTTGGTCTCCTTTTGCTCTATGAGTGTTTCTGAGAAGTATATGTCTATGTGGTTTGTATGCATGGCAGTCCCGGATGAGTAAAAGGGGTATGGGAGGAGATGTTCAGAGGGTATATGCTTATCAACCTGAGAAGTCTTCAAGGTAGAAAGAAATAAGCCACTGCTTGAGTTTTTTAGTTGTTTTGCTCAGTTCTTGGCATCCTGCAGATTAGTTCAGTTGGAATCAAGATTCTCAGAACAATTCACATGTATTCTAGATTTTACTTTTGGCAAAATAGGGGGTGGTTTAAAGATGGATCCTAGAACACTCAATTCATGACTGACATTCTGATTTTGAGTGGTAGTGTTGTGTTATGAAAAAAGCACTAGACTCTTGGTCAAAAGACCTGGGTCCTTATCCTGCAGCTGACCTCAGGAAAATTTATTGACCCTTCTGGACCCCAGATTCTTTATCAGTAAAATGAATGTGGACTAAATTATCCCTGAGATCCATTTCAGAGAGTCTCCTTGAGAGTAAGAATTTTCATTCTTTGTATTTTTATATTCCCAGCACCTAGATAGTGCCTGGTATGTGGTAAGTACCTAATAAGTGGTTATGGATTGATTGTTTGATACCTGACTTAACAGTTTATAAGAAAAGCTCTTATTCCCACCATTAACACTTCAGCTATATTTGAAAATAGGTCACATAATATCCTGCCCAAAGGATAGTGCCTGAGAGCTTCTAGTACAGGAGCCAAAGATGAAGAAAAAAAAAAACCTGCTCTGTTATAGGTTTTTTTTTTTTTCCTTTTAGTTTTTTCAGAAGAGCTTTTGTGGGAGCCCTACTTATTTTGTTCATCACAAGAAAAAAAATTCCTGGAATAACAACTCATAACTTTCAACTCTGACTGCACATCTTCATCTCTTCCAACCTAACAAATCACCACCGAAATGACTGCTTTGGGGTAAAGAGGCAAGAGATCTCCTGCCCCTGGGGAGAATGACTGAGCAGCCATGACCCTGCTCACCTCTTTCCTGAAATTAAAGCCCCCCCTTCCCCACCTTTTTGGGGGCAACGACAGAGTGCTGCTCTGCAGACTGAACATCCTGACCACACCCACATACTGACCCCATAGCTCCCCAGTCCTCAATGGGTGACTTGGAATCAAGCACAAACAGTTTCAGTCATTGCCCAAACTGGAAAGAACATTTTTTCCCCAGACCATTATTAAGAATTTTATATGCACATATATACACGTACAAAGAAAGAGACACATAACCCAAAAGAGGAAAAACTCATTTCTGACTATTTGGTCATAAATTACACAAAGTACATTTCTTTATAAAGTACTACATTTTTTGAGTCCTTTATGAATTCTCTCCATTCACCCCAGGGGGGTTGTAATGTAAACTGACATCTTACTTTCTTCCCAAAAACATTCACTCGCATTGTGTTTGAGTATATACTGTTTAACCTGGCAAACACACAATACACTTGGAATTGAGGGCTATTAACTCCTATCTAAGTGGGACTGCAATCATGTAATCATGTCTGAGATCCATAGAGGTCCCATATAATCCTTAGAAAAACTAGTAAGTAAACATGGGTGAAAGGAATAAGACAGGAGAGGAAGGGCGTTACATAAACAGCTTAAATGCATAATTACTAGCACTCAGAAAAATTGGAAGCCAGATGATGTCAATGCCAAAAAAGAAGGGGAGAAAGTATTTTATAGTAAGTCAACCTTAATTGCTTTTGATTTTATATTTTTGATATTTTAAACAAAATTAAACAAAATGGAAATGAGAATCGTGGCACTCTCCTTGTCTTGGTTTCTTTCCCTCTCACTCTTTTCCCAGCATGGAAATCCTTCTCAAGATAGTTTATATTTTCTAATATGGGGAATCAGTTGAGCAGCTTAAAGACCAACCTTCAGCCCCTCTCAATTTTCCTTGCCAATTAACAAAGCCAGCCACGTGTCCTCGGGGCTCTCGGGTTTTTAAATGCCCCAAATTTACCTTGCAGAAGATCAGAAACCAGAACTCATAAAATTGAACTCAGCTGCAGAATGGATCTTGGTCTTTTGAGTGCTACTAAAACAATCTGCAAATTATTTAAATTAAACCAACCCAGCCCTCGACATCTGCACGCAAAATGCTTAAATTCCAAGTGCAACTTTACTGGCATAAGAAAATAATAAGGGGAGTTCAATTTGTGTCAGCATAGCTCAGGAAAATAAGATATCATGTCTTGCTGTCTGCTTGATGTCAGCTTCTCAGATGCAAGCCTTAATGCCTCATCTTAGACTGTCCTTACTGCAGCCTGCCAAACAGAGAAGTTCAGCCAAAGTTCATGAAGCTACTACCAAATAGACTCTCCCCCCTCTTTTTTTCAATCATTAGGAACCTTCTGCTTTATATTGGGCACACGTGATTGTGTCTACCCTTAAAACATATATAACTCTATTAAGCTTCTTCTCTGCTTTGGATATACTATAAATTCCTTTCTCTGAAGACTTGGTTTTATTGCTTATGGTTATCTGGCTTTTTAACTTTCACAATACATAGATAATATCTCAAGTGGTCAGCTAGGACAAAGTTCAGTAAATATTCCAGTCTAGTGGAAGACAACTCCTTTTATGTAGTAGTAGTGGTGGTGGTGGCAGCGGTGGTGGTGGCAGTAATAATGGACAAACACTAATTAATTGAAATAGAAATTACTTCTAAGTGACCTCTTATAGTGCCACTCATTCCCACCCAAAGGAATGGCCAAATAAGTGAGCTCTTCCCACCAGTGAACAACCAGGGTATTCTGAGAGTCCAGTACTTGGAGAAATCCCCAGTTCCAACCTCATTGCTAATCTCCCCATTGGATGTGATATTGGGACTACCACCTGGATGATTACACAGGCCATTTTTCTCATTTTAAGTTGTTTAGTCTCAATTTACTTTAAATGACTACAGTATGCATTCCTTCTAGTGAAATGGAGCACCCACACTTTTAATCATGCAGAAGAAGCATTTTAATGTTGCTGAATGATATATCAATTTGGGGTCTTGGGATCCCTGAAGAGATAGAATTTCATGCATCAGCAGAAATACAGGTTTAGTAGGTGTGCAGAGACAAAAATAAGGAAAGTGCAGCCTTTGATCTATAGCACGTTGTTTCAAAATGCCTTTCCTAGAGTGTCATATGTCACATTCAATCTTTGCTTGGTATTTAGCATTTTCCTTCCAGAGATCTCCAAGTTCTTTTCAAAGATCAGTGCTCCACCTTCCATAGTAGCCTCGTGGAACCTTTACACACTGAAATTAAGAGACACTGAAATCTGTGGTGGAGCTTTTGGTTGCCACCTTTCAGCTTTGTTTTATTATGACTGCCATCATAATCAAAATCAGGGTTCCCACATTGGGATTTTTTTTTCACATAGCAAACAAAGTAAAGATGATTGGGACATTCATAATTAACAATAATAATAACAATAATTTTATAGAGAGCTTTAAGGTTTTGTGAAACACTTTACATATGCTATTTCATTTGGTCCTCACAACAACTTCATGAAGTAGGAATTATTCCCATTTTACAGATAAAGAACCTGAGGCTGAGAGAGGTTAAATGACTGATCTAGGAAAACAAGCTAGTAAGCATCTGAAGCAAGATTTGAACTCAGGTCTTCCTGACTTCTGAATTCAGAGTTCTATTTGTTGTACTACCTAACTGCCAAAAGGAAATTTGCATGTAATTATAGATTTGTAAAAGTATCTTCTACATTTGGTGTTGCTTCACAGGAACTCTAAGAATACAAGGAATAGTAAATCTTCAGAAACAGGGAGGTTTAGGAAGGAAGGAAGGAAAGAAGGGAGGAAGGAAGGGAAGAGAAGGAGGGAAACAAACATTTATTAGTACCTACTATGAGGAAGGTGCTGAGCTAAGGGCTTTACAAACATCTCATTCCACCATTTTACAATTGAGGAAACTGAGGCAGAGCAGAAATTAAGTGCTTTGCCCAGGGTCACACAGCTCATAAGTGTCTGAGGCTGGATTTAAACTCAGGTGTTATTGGCTCCAGGCCCTGCATTCTATCCACTCTACTACTTAGCTGTTTCCCTCTATAGCAGAAAGGCTGTTGGGCTCAGGAGGCAGAAAACCTGAATCTGAATCTCAACTTGTCTATATACTAATTGTATGGGGTCTAGGTAAGTTGCTTATTCTTTTTTTTTTTTAAGCAATTGGGGTTAAGTAACTTGCTCAAGGTTACATGGCTAGTCATTATTTGTGTGTGGGTGCTCATTTTCTGAGGCTGGATTCGATCTCGGGTCATCCCAACTCCGAGGCCAGTGTTCTTACTCACTGCGCCACCTAGCCGCCCCTTTATTCTTTTTGTGTCTCGGTTTTCTTGTCTTCAAAAAATGGGGATTATAATACCTGAGCTGCAGACCTTACAGGGTTGCTATGAGGACCAAATGAGACAAAGAATGCTACGTTCTTTAAAATCATCAGTTAGTCAATCAATCAAACGTCTTTATTAAAGGCCTCCTCTCTGTCAGGCACTGAAAATATACATAAAAAGAATGACATATCTCTACTCACAAAGAGTTTACATTCTAAAGTACCATACAAATGTTACTTATTATTATTAAATTGAAATGAAATGGAAATATAGAAATAAAAAATAATAGCTGATTATCAAATAAAGAAATCATCTAAAGGGTGATCACGTTGTGCCCACATAGTTCATCTTTTCATCTTCGATATCATAACATCTTTCAAATTAAGCATTGTGCTTTAAAGGAACTAGGTCACTGATTTTTAACTTAATCTGGTATCAATTATAGCTCTAGATTTGGAATATTCAATGTCTGTGCAGATGAAATGCTTTAATACCTTAGATAGTAGCTAGTTGCTGGATTCAGCCTGAAAAACATGGTTGGAAAAGTTTAAAATATTTTTGCTAGATTCAAAGATGATCAAGATTAAAAATTCCCAAATGTGTATTCTGGAACCCCTCCAAAAACATTCCATCTTTATTCATTATTGGATATTGTCTTGATTAAAATTCCTGTTGGTTTGTTCTATGGTTAAGTAGTAATCTTGTATCTTAGCTCTTGGAATGTATCGGTATCATGTGACACCCAAATGAAGCCCAAATGAATATAGAGAGATCTCTTTCACAAGTCAGCGAGGAGAAGGACTCACAATGTTCAGATTTCAGCAGAGCTGTTTGGGAAAAGTTGATCTGCTCAACACATTCTTTCCAAATGGCAAGGCAGAAAGAACACTGCGCAAAGGCGGGGGGGAACCAGATCTTCAGGTGGCTTTTTGCAGTCTCCATATTCAGGAGAAAATGGGAATTTCGTTACATTCCAGGCGCTGGAGGAATTAGAAGGTGTGTATTCTCTACACTACACTCCCCCTCCAATTCACCCTCCCCCCACCCAACACACACATTTTTTTCTCTCCCTTTCTCACCATTTGGTGCCCTGCAATCTGAATTTCACACAGTAACACTCAAAATATGCACACAGACAATTTGAAGCAGATGATTTGGTTACCATCCTCTGAGTCATCATTTTGTTGTTCAGGGTCCCTGGAGATGCCTTTCAGGGTAAGCAGAGGATTTGGTTAAAAGCCACTTAGAATTATAATCACCATGGGGGCAAAAGGGCCATTTGTACCTCAGCCCTCCTGAAGCTTTTGGGCGACAGCCTTTCTCTCTGTGGCCTTAGTGGGAGTGGGGACCACTTACAAACACCCTGGCCGCCTTACCACCAAGGAATGCAGAGACCGGCTCCACTTCAAATGCCCAATGTTCTTGGGATCCAGGGTCTATGTGTGTTTGGCAAATACAGCTAACCTTTTGTTTGTTTGTTTTAATAGCCACTTGAAAATAAGCCGGGTGAGTGGCCTCTGAGGTAGCTGAGACTCAGAAAAGCAGGCCTGCTTGTTTAAAAGTAACATAATCCCTCCCCTCCTTTCAGCTGTCCTAAGTCCACATGCTGGAAACACATTTCCCAGTCTGTGAAAAGGTCAGGGGAGCACTTCAGAGCCTTTTGAGAAGTGTAGGAGAGTCCTAACTCCCCAGAGGGGTTGACAGCACAGTCACTTCCCAAATGCCCCATGGGAGACTGAAAAGATTGGCTAGGAATATGAATTCTGCCAAGTGTGCCACTGATTAGATGGAAACCTATTGATAACTGGACTAGACTGTCTGGGAAGGAGTTTTGAGTAGTTCTGTCACTGAGAATTTAACCAAGGGACTCACTGTCAGGGAATGCTTGGGTTCAAGCTTCAGTTTTAATACATAATAGAAGTGCAGATCTTTTGGCAAAACAGGTTCCTCATCTATAGATTGAAGATAATAATAATTTCACTAAAGTAAGATAAATAAGGGCCAGCTAGGTGGCTCAGTGAATAAAGTGCTGGGCTTGGAGTCAGGACGCTCTGAGTTCAAATCCTGCCTCAGACCCGTACTACTTATGTGACCCTGAACAAGTCAACCTTCCCCAGCCTCAGTTTCCTCCTCTGTAAAATGAGTTGGCCTTTAAGGTTCCCTTTCAGTTTTCTATCAATAATCTCATAGTCTGCTTCACATGGGTGTTATTGGGGAAGAGATCTAAATACCTTAAAGTGACGTACAAATGCAACTCATTGCTATTGTAGAGCTGCACTGGACTTTCTCCACAAAGAAGACTGGAGGCAGGGAGGGGGCAATCACATGACCCCAAAGCCATCAGGCAGAGGTTGTAGACACTTAAGCATTTTTCTTTTCCCTCCATCCCTCAGCTAGCCATAGACCAAAAAGAAGATTCAAGGCGGTTATCTCCAACCAAAAAGAATTCAGAAGAAGATGAAAAGTAGGACCAGCCTACCTAGAGTCCCTAGAGCAGGGGCTTTTTTGTGTGCCATGGATACTTTTGGAAATCTGATGATGCCTATGAGCCCCTCAGAAGAATGTTTTTAAATAGAAAATAAAATACTAAAGCAAGACAAACATTAAATATAATTAATAACATATTTTTAAAAACCAATTTTACAGATTCCTGTCCTAGAGCCAGGCATCAAACATAAGTACACATACATACCTGTAGCGGAACGTTTGTTATCTTTTGTTTTTATACCACCTACATATGTAAATATCTCCTTCACTCACTTAGATAGTCATCCCTTGTAGCAAAGGAGAGAGTCAGTCAGCCAGAGACATACGCAGAGAGAAAATGAGATGGAAAGAAAGAGAGTGAATAAAAAAAGAAAAGAAAGAAGAGAAAGGGAGGGAGAGAGAAGAGACAAAAAGAAATAAAAGAGGAGAGAGAAAAAGAAAGGGAGAAAGAAGAGAAAGAGAAGTGAGGGAGAAAAGGGCAAAAGGGAGAAGAGAAAGTAAGGGAAGATGAGAGAGAGAGCGAGAGCGAGAGCGAGAGAGAGAGAGAGAGAGAGAGAGAGAGAGAGAGAGAGAGAGAGAAAGCACAAAGCTAACCATTATAGCAATAGAGTCTTACAGTATATGCAATATTTCATGTCTGTAGGCCCCCACTTCTGTGAAGGGAGGAAGGTACATTTCCTGATTTCTTCTCTGTAGTTCAGCTTGGCTTATCTCATTATACATCCAGTAGAATGTGAGTATAGTAAGCCATATCCTTTGTCAAATTTGATACCTTGCTGCCTACCTTGATATCTAAACTCCTAAAAATGCCCCTGGGCCTCACCTCTTGCTTGCTCCCTGGACTTTGTTGTGATACTGGTTTGGGCTTGAGGTCCCACTTACCACCTCTGACCCTTCAGCTTCATGGCTTGTTTTTCTAGATTGGACCTGACTCAGTAGTTGGTAGTTTATGTCTAACAGTGGAACAAAGTGAAATCATTCAACAGTTAACAAAATAAAATGTACTTAGCCATAACAGGGTGAGGATCTTGAACAAGGATATGGATCAGGAACACCTTGATATGCAGTTCTCCTACTACTGAGTTACCTATAGTCATATCCTGGACAAGCATCTGTTTTTGTGCTCATGACCAGGAAGTAAGCCTTTAGTCCACTGGGTCAATTAAGTCTCAAAGTTGGTTTCAGTATTTCTAAATGAAAAAAAACAACACCTAGCTTAATTTCCATCAGAAAGGAAGTTATGCTATTGCTTCCACCTGCCTCTATTTCTAGTTTTTTATCCTTTAATTCCTAAGATGCTATTGCCCCTAACATGCTCATGGACTTCCTGGATGCTCATCTCCCCCAGTCCACAAATGAGAATGATGTCATTCACTTCTATGGAGGCCATTCAGCATCAGTCCTCCATAGGAAATATTTCCTTTCCCATCCCACAC
Organism: Gymnobelideus leadbeateri; assembly: GCA_011680675.1. Classification (NCBI taxonomy): domain Eukaryota; kingdom Metazoa; phylum Chordata; class Mammalia; order Diprotodontia; family Petauridae; genus Gymnobelideus; species Gymnobelideus leadbeateri. Next base: position 102,556 of record WOXC01012436.1, on the reverse strand, counting down.
ACCCAAATGCTAAAATAAAATAATAATAAAGTAAAAATCTTTTTAGATTGCTCTTTATATAGCACCAAATTTGTGAATCTTATCAGACTTATACTGTATAAGTTAACAATTTGTAAATAAACAAGAGATATAGAGCACAATTAGAAGTAAATGGATAATTTTGATGACATTAAATTAAAAGGGTTTGTATAAATGAAACAAATATAGCCAATATTAGAAGGAAAGCAGAAAACTAGGGGAAATTCTTATAGATTGTTTCTCAGAGAAACATCTTGTGCTATTGTGCTATAAGAAATGATGAGTTCAATAATTTTAGAAAAACATAGAAAATTTTGAATGGAATACTGAAGAAAGTAATGAATAGAACCAAGAGAACATCGTATACAATGACAGCAATATTGTTTTCAGGATGACTTTGAGCAAATAAGTCATTTTGTCTATTATAAATACCCAAACTATAAATGACATATGAAGAAAAATACTATCTGCATCCAGAGAAAGAACTGATAAACAGAAGTATACATAGAATAATTTATATATGTATATACATACATACATATGCACATATTTTTATCTAATGTTAGCCATCCAGGGGAGGAGGGGGAGAACAAAAAGAAAAAAATTTCCATGTTATTTTTTTATATTTGAGAGGAATCACACATTATATATAGTAGATTTGCAGTTTTGTATACAATCATTATGTACAATTATTGTGTACAATAAAAATTGTACTATGTTATGGAAATGCTTGTTTTATTTCATAAATAAAAATAAAATTTAGAAAACCAATTAGCCAACCAATATGTCACATATTTATTGAGAGCATACAAATATACCCATCATGCTAGGTGTTAGGAATAGGGGTTGGGAGAGGAGGTACAAAGACATATAAGAAGCATATTGTCTAAAAGACAATAGGAAATTCCTGGAATATAAATATCTGAATTGATTATATGGTCCTATAGGGCAAGAGAAACTATACTCAAGTCAATTTTTCTCCTTTTTAGTATCAATCATTGCCCTTTGTATTAAAGGATGATCACAAAATGGTGGCTTCTCCTAAGATAACATTATTTATTGACTGGTAACCCTGTTACTTCCCCTTTCCAAACATTTTTGCTTGTTTACTCTAAACATATACACACACACACACACACACACACATACACACATACATATATACACATATACATATTCATATATACACATATATACATATATGTATGTGTATGTATACATACATATATATGTGTGTGTGTGGAGAGAGAGAGAGAGAGAGAGAGAGAGATATGACTCTTTACAGTCTTACATCTAAAGGAGGCCTGTATTAATCTGAAACTAAGCAAATGACTGCCCCTGATCTAGTTATTCTCTAAATCAGACTAAAGTGGGGAGTATGAACCCCTGACTACCCATGGCTTGAAAACAAGGGTGGGATAAAAAAACAAACAAAAGTTAAGAAGAAGAGGTCACACCTCATCCTCACTGATATAGCCAATCATGGGATTTGGCTCTAGCATAAGCACATCTAGCCTTATCCCCCTATGCTTCCTCCATTGAAACTGATCATCCTTCATCTGTCTCAATAAATTCTCTACTTTTACCTTTTTAAAATGACCATTGTCAGCTCCTCAGGAAAGTTACAAACCTAGCTATTTAGTAGTCATTGCCCCAGAGTTTCTTCGTGGCTGCAGCAGGAGACCCTAGGAGGACAGAATCCGTGCTGGAGATACCAACTGGAGAGTACAAATCCCACTGTCCATCTTTCCATTCTGAGCAGTGCAGGTGAATTATACAGAATGAAGAGACAGGGATGGATTGTGATGTGCATCAGAGATCTAATTCTATTTATTATCTTTCACTCCAACCCACTTCTCTTCCAAATTGGTTTGTGCATATCTATGGACATCATGTGTCTTAAGCTCCCTCCTCCCTCTGATGTCCTATTCATCCTTCAAGGCCCAGGCCAAGTCTCCCTGATGCCAAATTCAGTGTTTTATTCCATAGACCACCTAGCTGCTGCTGCTGCTAGAACTGAAAGAGATGTTAGACATCATTGAGGCCAACCACTTCATTTTCCAGAAGACAGAATTTTGCTTTTAAGTAGCATGCATTTTTCATCTCTGTGCAATGCTTTGCACATAGTAGACATTTAATATATGTTCATTTGACTATTTATAAATGAAAAAAAAAACTAAGCCTTTGAGAGGTGATGTGAATTATTCAAAGTCAAACAGTAGTTGATAGCAAAGTCAAGAACAGTGCCCAGGCTACTGATTGGTTGTGTGCTCTTTCAATTCTGCCATCCTATTTCCTCCTTATCTTGTCTCAGGGCTGTGGACACAGTTACTACTCAGTAAATAATTTTTTTACAATGGAAATGAACTAAAGAGTATTGATTACAGGCCTTATGGAGACAGATTTCATCTTCTTTGTGTTCCCGATATGACACTTGGTTCCCAGTTTATGGGGATAACTGATTGAATGACAAGCTTATCTTTGATGCCTCTCAGAAGTGGTATAGAGACCACAGGACCAGTGATTTAGAGTTGGAAGTACCCTTTGTTCATTGTGCCCAGGGATTCTTAACCATTTTTGTGTCAAGGACCCATTTGGCAATTTAGTCAAGCCTATAACTTCTTTCTCAAAACAGTGTCATAGACTTTTTTTGGCAGTTTAGTGAAGCCTAGAGATACTTTCTCAAAACAATGTCTTTAGATGCATAGAATCAAATACATAGGATTATTAAAAATTGTATTGCAATAGTTATCAAAATGTGAGGGGAAAAAAAGCAAAGTCATAGAACCCCGGTAAAGAATCCCTGGTTCTAGTCCCTGCCCTCAAGGAATTTACAGTCTCCTTGGGGCAGGGGAGGGGAACATTACTTTGCAAATAAGTAAACACAAAATAATTTGATGAGAGGCTATGGGTTAGTGAGCACAATAACTCCAGAACTGAGGGAATAAGCTACTAGGTGATAGGTAGGAGAACACTAACTACAGACATCAGAAAATGCCTTTTTGTGAAAGGCTGAACTTAAGCTAAACCTTGAATGGAGCTATGGATTCCAAGAGATGGAGTTAAGGAAAGATCATTCCAGGCATGGAGGATGAGGGAGAGCTTGTTCAAAAGCAGGCATGGAAAATAGAATCTCCTGTAAGGGGAGCAGCAAGTAAGCCAGTTTTATTGAAATATAGAGTGTCTAAGGGGGAGAAATATGCAATCAGTCTGAAGACGTAGGAGATCTTCAGTAAAGTCATATATTGACACTTCTCATGATACACAGGTAGCCTTTGATGATTCCAATGAATATTATGCCAGGAAAGCACAATCCCCAAGCTGGAAAGCTTCCAGTTTGGGCCCAGCAACAGACTATTTGTTGTCCAAGAATCAACCTGGCTAAGTCTTGAGAGGCTATTGCCAGAAGGCTGACCAGCAGGTGACGAATATTTTTGGTCACAGAAAATCATGAAGACTGCCGACTAAAGTATGGAGGTATTATGTTCTAATTCACTGAGCACAACAGCTTCAGGACTGAGGGAACAATCGATTAGTAGTTCAATAAACTTTTCACCTCTAGACTCAGGTCATATGTTTATTAAAAAAAAAATCAAGACTGCTGCAGTCTTTGCAAGTTGCTCCAAGGTTATCTTATGGCTCATTGGTAACCCCAATGATACTTTCCATTTGTACAATATGATTCACAAAGTTCCTTCATACCTTTATCTCATTTGATTCCCACAGAATTCCCATGAGGAAGTTAGGAAAGGGTCATTACTACCGATTTAGCAGAAGGGTAAAAGTGAGGTTTCCAACAATAAACTGACTCCCTCAAGATCTCCAGTTAGTAGCAGAAACTCAGACCTGGGTCTCCTGACTCCAGTCCAGTGTTCTCAACACTCCATTATCCTCACTTACAGCTAGATCCCTCCTGCCAGAGTTGGGTGGCCAAGGGTTAATGGCTAGTGAAGCAGACAGAAATGCCAAGCCTGAGTCAGAAAGAGTGACTGGTCAGTTGGGAGAGTGGCCAAGAAGAGAAAAAGTGCCAAGAGCAAGCTGGGCTCTAAATCAGGAGGAACGATTCCTATTTGAGAGCATGGGCTAGTCAGAGATGGCACACAACTTGTGGCCCAGCCCAGATTTCTTTTTAACAGCTGGTGTGTCTGTGACAACCATGCCCCCTCTTGTTTCTTAAAGGGATCAGCTTATCAGATGATAGAACCTTGACATGTTGCCTTGCTGGCTGGACTTACATTTTCATGTTGGTTGCAAATGCATTGAGGGGAGGGACTGCCTAGTTCAGCTTTGTCTCCTCCACAGTCCCAGCATAGTACCTGTGATTTGGATTCAATTTGATTCAATTTAATTCAATTTAGCTTAAAAGGCTTTTATCCACTCCTCACTCTCTTTTACCAGGATAAGTTGGCAAATTCTGCTGCTAATAATATAATAGCTAACATTTACATAGCACTTACTCTGCTCCAGTTTCCATGCCTGAGCATTTTATGATCATTATCTCATTTGAGCCTTGCAACAACCTGTTAATATCTGCATTTAACAAATGAGGAAACTGAGGCAAACAGAAATTAAGTGAGTGCTCAGGGACATGCAACTAATCCAGGCCCAGTGCTCTGTCCACTACATGCCTCAGTGGTACTTGATTGGAGCCTTGAAGGCAATTTGACATTTTAAGAGGTAGGGGTGAGATCAAAGAATATTCCAGGTATGGGGGTAAGGTATGGAGGGGAGAGAAGCAATGCCTTGTGAGGATAGCAAATAGATCATTTGGGCTGAAATGCAGAGTATGTAAGTGTGAGTAGCATGCAATCAATCTGGAAGGGTTGCTTGAGTCTAGGACATTAAATGCTAAACAAAGAAGTGTGTATTTACCTTAGAGACAATAGAGAGTCTCAGAAAGTTTTTGAACAAGGAAGTGACATGTGACTATTGTTATTTTAGCAAAGTCAAAGCAGCTTAGTAGGTGCTCACTAAATGTTGGTTAAATTAATGCATTTTCCTCCTTGGACTTCAAGTGTCGCTTTGCATAGCCTTTCACATAGTTTGGGGATTTTTTATTTTGTTTTGTTTTGTGGCTTTTTGGAAGGGGGAAGGCAGTGCAATTGGGGTTACGTGACTTGCCCAAGGCCACCAGGTAGTAAGTGTTAAATGTCTGAGGCCAGATTTGAACTCAGGTTCTCCTGACTCCAGGGCCAGTGCTCTATTCACTGCCCCACCTAGCCACCCCCAACACATTTTTCTTAAAATGTACTATTGGGTATTACAGAATTTGTGTATATATGATATATTCTGAATAGACTGTAGACCCCTGAAGGCAGGAACCATATCTTCTTGGCTTTGTCTCTCATCCACACATAGCATAGGAAACTGTACAAAGAAGGCATTTAATAAATGTTTGTTGATTTGAATTTTCTGAGTTGAATTTGTGTTGTTCATGGAAAGCAGAAATGGTGGATATAATTACCAATTAGGGATGAACAAAGAATTATTCCTGTCTTTGGAACACAGTGAGCAATCATAGGAGACCAAATACCAGGCAATCTAGACCACCTTGAATTTGAAAAAGCATCCTTTTACAAAGTACAAACAAACAGTTGACCAGCCTTTGCTTGAAGAATGAGGGAAAAATAAACAAATGAATGAACTGATAGGTAGATAGATAGATAGATAGATAGATAGATAGATAGATAGATAGATAGATAGATAAATAGACAGATAGAATAAAAAGAATGAGAGGGAAGCCCCTATTTCCTTGGCAGTTCATTTGACTTTTGGAGAGCTATAATTGTAAGGATGCTTCTCCTTACATTACACTGGAGTTTACATTTGCACCTTCCATCCCCCATTCTCCTCTGTTTTAGCTGACTTGTTTGATTGATCTGGGGTCAAGTTCCACTTTTGGCTGTGACCAGGAGAGAGTCTCTTAAACTTTCAATGTCCCAGTCTTTAAGATTATAAGTTACACAAGAGGGGCTTCCATAAGGGGAAGAATTCCTTAGATGAATAAAATCAATGGTGAGAACACTAGTAAAAAAATTAAAAAGTTTAGAAATAATTGAAAGTTGACAAGTTGGGCACTCTGGAACACAGGTGGAATTGGCACAGCAGGATACAGTCACCTCTACAATTATAGTAGAGAAGAATATTGAATATGTTAGGAGACCTGACTTCCAATCTCAGCTTTGCCTCTCATTTTCCACGTCTCTCAGATAAGATGATTTCTCAAGCCCCTTATCTTTTTCACAGTCTGAATAAATCTGATTTCCAATTGGAAGTACAAGTTCACTCTCTTTGATTGTTTCTTTCTGGATATCTTTTGGCAAATAAGATAAAGTTACTGGAATACAAAGCTAAGCTTAAGTTTTGTAAAGGGTTCATTTGGAATGGCAGACATTTATTTTCTATGTGGAGCTTGCCCTAGAGGTCTTCTGATTTCCTTTTTTAACTATAATATTTACCTGGGAAAGGAATTGGGACAATCCGACCCTTCTGACCAGAGGGACTTAAGAACATGACTAGTCCTCAGGGGAGAAGTGGGAAGGACAGCAACTGGGAAGTTGTTGGTTTTTTTTTGATATTTTTCTTCCCAAATAAGGCATCTCCTATCCAATCAGCTGCTTTCCTGAAACACTGTCCAAGAACAATGCTTGGCCTCTCTACTCATGGATAATGAGATCGTAGCATTTAGATCATAGCCCAAATGCAGCAACTCCATGTCACTTAACCTCTGTTTTCCCAATTTCTTCAACTAGAAAATGGGGACATAATAGAACCCAATCTCACAAAACTGCTGTAAGAATCAAATGAGATAATCTTTGTAAAATAGCACAGTGCCTAATGCATAGTAAATATGTAGAAATGTTTATTTCCTTCCTTCCTTTTTCGAAGCAACTAGGTTGGTGTAATGGAATAGTGCTGGGCTTGGAGTCAGGAAGACCTGAGTTTAAATTCGGACTTAGACACTTATGAGCTATATTATCCTGGACAAATCACTTAACCTCTGTTTACCTCAGTTTCCTCAACTATGAAATGAAGATAATAACAGCACCTACCTCCCTTTTTGAGGATCAAATGAGACAATATTTTTAAAGCATTTAGCACAGTGCCTGGCACATAGTAGGTGTTATATAAATACTTTTTCCCTTCTCTTCTTCCCCACACCCTGCAGCCTCCTCAGTTAGGTACTCAAGGCCCAGAGAAAGACCTAGCAGTCTTCCTAACAAAATTTCTCACAGATAATAAGCAGCAGAACTTCAGAATTGGAACCCAAACCTTCTGACTCCAAATCTGGTGTTCTTTCCAGGATAGCCTATTTCTTTCTGATACCTACCATTTCTGTTTACCCTTCACCAAGAAGCCAGTGCAAAAGAAGGCAGGTATAGTGCCAATGCAATATTTACAGCACCCACGATCACAATAAAGACCATGATTATGAATATCTCATGACATTCAATCACAAAATATACCAGATTCTCCAGATAGAGGATAGAACTGAAACATTTATTTAGACACCAGAAAACCAAATCCAAAAACCAGTAAGCTGATTCCATCATAGTACCAAAGATATTCAGAAGCCATAATAACACTGAGAGTCATGCCATCCTTCAGTCTTCCCACAATCCAATACAAGATCAATATTTGCTCATAAACCTCTCTCTCCTTGCCTGAGCATCTCTCTCTACCACTGTCTCACTAGCTTTCTCCCAGGTTTTATTGGTATTCTTTGCAAACATGTTTCTAAATCTCTTGGTTCTCCTTTCTGTAGCCTCTGTTCCCAGTTTTCACAGAACCCTGTACTTTTAGAACACTCGCTTGCTAGGGAGGCATAAGGCAAATTCTCCCATGCAGGAATAGCCGTTTCTTCTTCTAAATCCCTTCTGCCTCCAACTAGAGCTCTGATATTTCATGATCCCATCCTTATTGCCAAATGTAATGCCAATGCAATATTTACAGCACCCATGGATCATGATCAAGACCGTGACTATAAATATCCCCTCATGTTCGATAACAAAATATACCAGATTCTCCAGGTAGGACTTAAGCATTAATTTAGATACCAGAAAACTGAATCCCAAAGCCAGTAAGCCAATTCCATCAAAGTACCAAAGATATTCAGAAGCCATAACAACACTGAGAGCCATGCCATCCTTCAGTCTTCCCACAAACCAATACAAGATCAATATCTACTCACAAACTTCTCTCTCTCCTTTCCTGAGTACCTCTCTCTCCCACCATCTCTCTGGCTCTGACTCCCAGCTTCCTGTGGGCTCTGCTTCCTTCAGCAGACTCCTCCCACCACAGGCTCAATGTGACTACATTCAGCCTATCAGGGGGGCAGAGTTTAGCTTCACAGCAGGGAAGCTCCCTGTGGGCTCTGCTACACCTTCAGCAAATTCCCTCCATCACATGCTCCATGTGATTACATTCAGCCTATTAGGAGGCAGAGTTTACTTTCAAAGCAGGGAAGGTCTTCAAATTCCCCCCCAGGTCTATTTAGGGACAGGAAAGATCTTCAAATTCCCACTCCCATTACATTCAGCCCCAAGATATTTCATGTCCCTTACATAACACAAATACATTAACAATAAATGAGAATTTAGGGATAACTGGTAGAAAAACTGGAAAAATAACTTTGCAACAATATAACAGGATTAATAGAAAAACTTAGCACAGAAAACAATAGCTTAGGGTGGGGTCTTGGGAAGTGATTATTAGTCCTTGTGAAACAATACTCCTTGTGAAAACTGACCCTCCTTCTGAAATAACTACCAGAGGACTTTGAAGAGTTTGGTTTGACTAATAGAATAAAATTGGAAGCTAAAGTATGGGTAAAACGGAAGCCAGATGATGTTCCAAAGGCTGCAGAGATTACTGCACATGGTAAAGACAACACCATAGTTGTTGATTACTCAGGAGAAGATGATTGTCAAATTGTACCCTTAACTCATGTATTTTACTATGAATGAGGTTATGATAGTGATTTTATGGACTCCAGAAGCATGACCGACCCCATATTTGTCTCTTTTTGTTTTTTTGTCAGTTAAACTTGTTTGTGATATTTGTTTTCTGCAGGCTTGGTACCCTCCACCTGCAGATGCCTAATTGCTTAAGCCAGATGTCATCCCCTGTCTATGACTGTGATGTGCCACTTTTGGACCTGGCATTGACCAAGTTCCAGATGACAGCTAAAGAACTGACCTTTCAAATGGGACTTCCTGGACCTGGCATTGACCAAGCTCTGGATGATAGCTGAGGAACTGAACTCTCCAATGGGATCTATTGGGGCAGGGACAGCTCTACATCCAACTTCAGCTTGAAGTAACTTTGGAGAAGAGACCTTTGCCCCTTACACCAAGATTTTGAGCCCCATTCATTTGAGGGAGAAAGATATGGTACTTGTGCCCAAGCCACAATCCTAAGCTATTGTTTTCTGTGCTAAGTTTTTCTATTAATACTGTTATATTGTTGCAAAGTTCTGTTGATACCACTTTTTCCACCAGTTATCCCTAAATTCTTATTTATTGTTAATGTATTTGTGCTATGTAAGGGACATGAAAGATCTTGGGGCTGAATGTAATGGGAATGGGAATTTGAAGATCTTTCCTGTCCCTTAATAGACCTGGGGGGGAATTTGAAGACCTTCCCTGCTTTGAAAGTAAACTCTGCCTCCTAATAGGCTGAATGTAATCACATGGAACATGTGACGGAGGGAATTTGCTGAAGAGTACAGCAGAGCCCACAGGGAGCTTCCCTGCTGTGAAGATAAACTCTGTCCCTTGATAGGCTGAATATAGTCACATTGAGCCTGTGGTGGGAGGAGTCTGCTGAAGGGAAGCAGAGCCCACAGGAAGCTGGGAGTCAGAGCCAGAGAGATGGTGGGAGAGAGAGGTATTCAGGAAAGGAGAGAGAGAGGTTTGTGAGTAGATATTGATCTTGTATTGGTTTGTGAGAAGACTGAAGGATGGCATGGCTCTCAATGTTGTTATGGCATCTGAATATCTTTGGATATGATGGAATTGGCTTACTGGTTTTGGGATTTGGTTATCTGGTATCTAAATAAATGCTTCAGTTCTGTCCTCTACCTGGAGAATCTGGTATATTTTGTGATCAAACATCAGGCAATATTTATAGTCATGGTCTTGATCATGATCATGGGTGCTGTAAATATTGCATTGGTGCTACACCAGGTTGCTTTCAGCCTCCTTCCTGAGTCTGGTTAGTCATGCAATCTCTAAAATGTCTACTCTCTTCCTGTCACTTTCCTGTCATCATCACATTCTATCATGTCTGATAAAGATTTATCCTTTTCTGTCCTATTCTTTCAGGGACTTTTCTATTTGCTAGGTGAAACATATAAAATGTTTTTTGTCCTTCACTTACATCATGGAATGATGTCTTGATTCACATGTGAATTGGATTTAAGTGAAACAGTGTTGCACAAAGTCATCAACCTCACTCCTTCTTCCAGAGTCATCAAAGTCCAGTGGCAAGGCAAAATTCAAGACAGTTGGTGATGGCCCAGGATATAGTGGATGACCTTGGCATCTTTGATGTCTAATCATGCTCTAAGTGCTACATAGTGCTTGCTTCAGTTGCCCATCATGGTCACTGGAAAAAAAAAAAAAAACTGTTCTTCTATAGAGCCAACACAACATTCATAGTTTTTTCTTCTACCACCTGAGATCCTCCAGCTTCCTCTTCTAAAGGAGAGGCTGAACAGTGTAAGACAGCCAACTCCCTTTCCATCTGAGTTTTCTCTTCTAACAGTTTGACTCTGCTTTTACATATAATACAGTAACCTGTTAGTAAAATCCAGCCTCTTCTACATACTCCTTCTAGTTCTTTCCCTAGTTTTATTGGCATTTCTTGCAAACATGTTTCTAAATCTCTAGGTTCTCCCTTCTGTAGCCTCAGTTCTCAGTTTTCACAAAGCCCTGTACTTTTAGCCCTTTCTCTTGCTAAGAAGGAATAAGGTAGATCCTTCCATCCTGAGATATCAATTTCTTCTTCTAAAGTTCTTCTGCCTGCAAATAGAGGTCTGATATTACATGCTCCCATCCTTGTCACCAAATGTAGCACCAATGCAATATTCACAGTACTGATTCACATATTCATATACACATATGAATATGCCAGCACAGTTCTGAATTGCAAAATATAACAGACTCTCCATATAGAAGACAGAAGCAAAACTTTTAATCGGATACTAGAAAACCAAATGCCAACAGCAGGAAACTGAATCTATCACAGAACAAAGAAGTTAATACACCATAGCATAGCGGGGAGCCACACCATCCATTAGCCTTCCCCAAAACACTTACAAGCCTAGCTGTTTGCTTGCCTGCATCCTCTCTCTCCTAGCTTCCTGTGGGCTCTGTTGTACCCTTCAAGTAAACTCCTCCCACCATAGGCTCCATGTGATTACATGTGGCCTATTAGGGGGCAGGGAAGATCTTTAAAGTAGGAAGGATCTTCAAATTCCCATGGGCCTATTAAGGGGCAGGGAAGATCATCAAATTCCCATTACCACTATACCTGTCCATTCTGCCAGGGGTTCTTCACATGGTTGGCTTGTTGGTTGGTTGTTATCCTTCATACTCAAAGAGGACCAAAATGACATTACTATTTCAGGGTCAAGGTACAGTGTGCCCAACTGTGGCCGATTAGACCAATATGAGTTTGGAAAGCTCTACCACAAGTCAGGCACAAGTCCATATGAACATGTGGAGTGGAGATGTCTCTCAGTTTTCACAGCTCACTTTTCTTTTGAGCTACTGCAATTCTGCTTTGCTTATAGAGCACAGCACCTTCTTTGATGTGGGCATGCTATGCTGGGTGGTCGCCTGCCAGTGTCTTCCATGTTTCATAACCTATTCCAAAGTTTTTCAGAGAGACCTTGAGAGTATCCTGGTATTACTTCTGACTTCCATGTGAGCATTTGACTTATATGAGTTCTCTGTGTTTGGCTTTTAGGCAAACACATGTTTGGCATTCAAACAATGTGGTCAGCCTACTGAAATTTAACTCTCTGCAGTAGACTTTGAATGCTTGACATTTGGGGTAGAAACCCCTCAAATTCACCAATGGGTTTGAGATCTGTCAATTACCTTCAACTTGTTAGCACCTCTGTCAAGATGCTTTACTAGGGGTGTGGCCACTGTGAATGCTACCACTTCTTGAAGCCACAGGTGAGAGTTGAGTGGTAGGTAGACACCAAAGGTGGATGAGCAGCCCTGAAAAGGACTCAGCAAGCCCTCCCAGTAGAAGTGCTAGTCCTCTGAACACCCCATATACCCCATATAAAAATGAGTCATTAATCCAATAAACTAATCTCATTTAATGAATTACTCCATCCTGGTCTCAGAATACTGGATCCAGGAATGATGGTGAGAATTTAGACACCTGTGGCAGGTAGGATCATTCCTAGGGGACTTTGTAGCTCAAGGAAAATCATACTCTATGGGCTACTTCCCTATTTCCCTTAATCTTTTCTTTTTGCTTTTTTTTTTTTTAATACAACAATAATTTCCTTATCTTTCTCTCCCCCACCCCTCAAAGAAATACTTTTTTTTTTTTCTGGTGAGAGAGGATAACCAATGAAAATAACTAAATATAACTAGCTAAACCAGGATTTTTGAAATCATATGAAATCATATGCAAAGTTTCATACTTTTCAAAGAGTCCATATCTTTCTGCACGAAGGAAGTATGCCCCATAATCTCTTCTCTAGAATCATTAAAATTACTCAAAATTCCACTATTTTTGATTATTGTTTTCATTTACATTATTATAGTCACAGTTTATATTGAGCTCCTGATTTTTATTTCTTCACCATGTGTCAGTTCATTAAAAACTTTTCATACTTTTCCAAATTCTTCATATCCAATTTTTGGGCCAATAAGATTCCATTTATTCATGTGTCATAATTTGTTCAACCACTCACCAAGTAATGGGCTAAGAAACACTGCTGCTCTTAAAATATATGTTCGTGTGTATACATACATACATATGTATATACACACATACACATATATATGTATATACATACACACATATATGTGGGGGTTATATTTGGGTGTGGGTGTAAAATTTACAAACACAAAAAGTGCTGCTTTGAATTTTTTGGAATATATGGAACATTTCTGTTTTTGATCTCCTTATAATACATACCTAAGTGGATCAAACAGGATAACATATATCCTTGCAAACTTTGCAAACCATAAGGTGATTATATATTGATGATGATAAAGAGGAGTAGGAGGATCATTGGGTCAAAGGGTAAGAAGAGATTATTGACTTTTCTTCTTGAGAATCTCCAGATCCCTATTACCTGGAGGATAAAATACAAAAGCTTCAGCTTGGCATCCAAGCCCTTCATTATCTGGCTCCAGTCTACTTTTCCCAGCTTATTTCACATTATTCCTATTCATTGGGTATATGTTCCAGACAAACTGACCCCATTGGCTGTTCCCCAACCTCTACATTCCATCTCCTACCTTTGTGCTTTTGCATGGATTATACCCCATGTGTTTTATTTCCAATTCTTAGAGAACCTAGCTTCCCTCCAGGGGTAGTTCATACATTACCTTTTCCCTTCCCCCTTAGAATATTTGCTCTCACCATCCTCAAATAGGTAGAGGCATGATTTTCTGCTTATTCCCCTCGCCCAGTAAATGCAAGCTTCAGCTATTTCTCTTTTTGGTTTTGGATCCTCAGTATGCAGTACATTCCATTGAATACAAGAGATGTTTAATAAATGCTGTTGTATTAAACTTTATTCAGTTTTCTTGCATAATTCCAAATTGTTTTCCAAAATGGTCTTAAATATTTAAAAATAGGTGAAAACTGATTAGAATTAACTTTAAGTACATATTTGAAGAGGAAAACATACAGCCTGAGGAGTGGATAGGGAACAGGTGAAAGGGATGTATCATATATATATATATATATATATATAGTATATATATATTTCATATGTAATGATAGTAACCATCATTTAAATAGTGCTTTAAAATTTGCAAAGTTCTTTCCATCTTGATCTCTCTTTGATCATATGTATATATGTACATATATTTATTATCTCTCTTGATCATATGTATATATGTACATGTGTACATATATTACATATATATTAGTTGTGAATATATCTCATATACCAAACCCTTGTCAGATATACCTGATACAAAGATTTTTTCTACTCATAACTGCTTTCCTTCTGATCCTAGATGCATTAATCTAGTTTGTGGAAAAGGTTTCCCGTTTCATGAAATCAAAATTCTCTTTTATTTTTCATAATTGTCTCTATCCCTTGTTTGCTTAAGAATTCATCCATTATTGATAGCTATGAGAGCCATATAATTTGCTTATCTTCTAATTTGTTTAATATAATAATGATCCTTAATATTCAAAGGTTGTGTATCCATCTTGAACTTATTATAGAATGTGGTGAGAGATGTTGGTCTATACTTAAGATCTGTCAGACTGTTTTCCAGTTTTCCTAGCAGTTCTTATCCAACAGAAAGTTTTTTTCTTAGGTGACTTATGTTTTGGGGTTTATTGAACACTAGGTTATGGAGTTCCATTATTTCTGAATCTCTCTCTTTTATCAGCCTGTTTGTTATTAATTCTTATTTAGTGAATTATTTTTTATGTGTGAATTTTCCTTCTGAGTAAGGGGAAACCAGGACAAAATTAAGAGTTTTTTATTATGTGTGTGTGTGTGTGTATGTGTGTGTATAATATATACTGATAATGGTTGACATATGGCATTTTAGATACTTTTACCCACATAACTTGGTGAAATAGAGATCATTATTCCTATAATGCAGATGAGGAAGTTAGGTTAAAATAAGTTAAGGTCACTTACAAAATAGTAAGGTTTAAAGTCAGAATTCAAGCCAAAGTCTTCTGGTTCTATCGTGTGTGTGTGTGTGTGTGTGTGTGTGTGTGTGTGTGTGTGTGTGTCTGAAATTACACCAGAGTACTTCCTCTTCAAGTCATTAAAAATTATTTATTGTCTTTTAATTCTAGGCCCAGAAATTCAATTCAATTCGAATCAATTCAATCTAATCCAGTGCAATCCAACCCAATATAGCAAGTATATGTTGACTGCCTACTAATAATGCTCAAATAATTACTAATAATAACCAAATCCCTAAAACTTTCCTACCTTCAAAGAACTTACATTTTACTAGGGGTATACTATATGTACATAGCTAGTTTGAGGATTGAGAGAACACTAAAAATTAGGGAAATGAGGAGAGATTTCTCAAAGGATGTGGCAAAGATAAATAATGTGGCATATTAAAATGAATATTGGGTTGGCTACAGGAGACCTAGGTTTTAGTCTCAAAGTTGTCACTAGCTAGACTTGTGATGATAGGTAAATCACTGTTGTTGGGTTATTTCAGTAATGTCTGACTTCGTGATCCCATTTAGGGTTTTCTTAGTAAAGATATTGAAGTAATTTGTCATTTCCTTCTCTAACTCATGTTACAGGTGAAACAAACAGGGTTAAATGACTTAATAGGGTCACACACCTAGTGAATGTCTGAGACTGGATTTGAACTCAGGAAGATGAGTCTTCCTGACTCCAGTCCTCCACTCTATCTGCTGTGCCACCAAGCTGCCCTAAATAACTATACCTCCATTAATGTTAGGTTTTTCATGTATAAAATGGGAAGAATGGTGTTTTTCTGACCTTATTTTCGAAGATTCTTGTAAAAATATAGCAAGTTAATTAATGGGTTTAGGTGAAAGTACTTTGAAAAACATAAAGACTCCATTAAAAAAAAAACCTCAGACTTGTTTTTACAGTTATAATAAAATAGCATTATAACACCAAGAATTAGAAATTGTAGTTTCTTCTTGAATTTACCTCATTTTGCCTCATTGGCCATTTGGATTGGAGCTATTGACAAGCAGAGCAATGGGAAGGGTCTTGGATTTCACACCAATAGGCTCAGGGTCAAATCTCAGCTGTTTCCTTAATTCTACATTTGTCCTTGGGTAAGTTACCTTCTTTTTTATCCTCATTTTCCTCATCTGTAAAGCAAGCAAAGTAGACTTGGTTTCCTCTAATATCCTTTTCCAGCTCTAAATCTTTGACCTTTATTTCTGATTTTGGAAGTAATAGAACTTTTTTCATTGAAATATTCTATAATTCAGATTTATCATTAATTTGGGCTGGGCTTGCTTTGAAATTACCCAAAATTTGTGAGTTTTACTGTAAATAAATACTGTAAAAAGTAAATAGTTTTCACTTCAGTCCAATCAAGAAGTACCCGGCTACAAAGGCAACCAATCCAAAGACCTGTGTTTGCCCTCAAAGGATAACAGGGGTTGAGCCAGTTTCCCCTCAGTACATGCTTTTACTGTTGGCTCCAGATATGGCATATAATTATGGAGCCCACTTTCCTCATATCAGACAAGTTGGAGGAGGCCTGGCTCACATTCTTTGGGTTTATAGGTAATTATGGTGTTGGTAATGATCAGCTACTCTTTAAGTGATCTGGCTGTTGGGCTTCTCATTCTTTGTAACATATACCCAGTGAATTTAATTACAATCTTTTCGGTGCCTGACAAATGTACTTAGCTACGATCCTTGTATTTATGTTCTTTCTCCACTCAGTCAGGACTGGAGGGTGTGTGTGTGTGTGTGTGTGTGTGTGTGTGTGTGTGTGTGTGTGTGTGTGTAAAAAGAAACAGAGGTTGAGGTGGGGGAGAAAGAGAGAAAGAGAGGAAAGAGAGACTGAAAGAGGTGGCAGGAAAGTGAGAGAGGAGATTACATTTTAGATGTTCAGGAAAATGTTCCAAGAAATGCAGAAAAGGCTTTTTGGTTCATCAGCACATGCATTTGACATTCGTTTTTGGTTTGAAAACAATTTTTCAAACTGATTTTTTTCCCTTCTCCTCTCTCTTCCAGAAACTTTATAATGCTGTGCTTCCTTTTGAAAGATTATGTAAGGAAGAACACGTGTGTGACTATAGTGGACACAACTCATAGGGTCAGGGAGAGCTGGTGAGCTTGAGGCCAAAGGCCAAATGACTTCAGCATCTGACAAGTGTGTGTATCTCATTAGAGCTGCAGTGTCTGGCATCCAATATTCCATCCATGAAAAAAAAAAAGAAACCACACAGATTGTTTGAATTTCAGGTCTCCCAACTGACGCATGGTGGGAAAGCAGGTTTTAAATACGTTTTGCTTCTAACTGGTGGCAGTTTAAATTGTGGGCCCCCAAGAAAAAGAAAAAGAAAAACAAAACTGTGGAGTACTCTGCCAAACTGCTTATTCATGGATTCATAAAATTTTTAGAGCTAGAAGGAAACTTAGAGTCACTCAAAGGAATTAGAGGATTTTGAGCTGAAATGAATTTGAACAATCATTCCCACCCTCTTGTTTTACAGAGGGGAAAACTGAGGCCTGAGAAAGTGAAGAGGCTTGCTTAAGGCCACTAGGCTAGCTGGTGTCATAACCAAGATTGAAACCCACATGTCCTGACTTCAGGCCAAATGGTCTTCCCTCTACACTCTGCTGCTACACTCAGTAATAGAGAGAGCCAAGGAGTTGGAGCCAGAGCACGAGGTTTCAGATCTAAACTTAACTACTCACAACCCATGTGATATTGATGAATCATTTAACCTCTCTACTATCTGTAAAATGATGGAGTTAGCTTAGTCCTCAAATGTCCCCTCTGGCTCCAAATCCATCACAAACCAGCAGATAGAGCACTGGACCCATAGTTAGGAAGACCTGAGTTCAAATCCCACCTCTGTGTAGCTGTGTGACCCTGGGCAAATCATTTAACTTCTGCCTGCCTCAGTTTCCTCATCTGTAAAAATGGAGACAATAGCATCTACCTTCCATGGTTGTTGTGAGGATCAAATGAGATCATGTTTGTGAAGTGCTTTGTAAACTTTAAAGCAATATGTAAATGCTAACTATTAACTCTATGATCCTGTCATCCATTCCTTCTTTTGACAAATAGTTATTAAGTACCGTATTATATGCCTCATACCAGGAGATTTAAGATATATAAACCCCTACCCTCAAGGAATTTACAATATAGTTGTGGGGAAGGAACTAACATAAAAGAAATATTTAGATGACAGTATGGGTAGCTCATGTGTCTTTGTCAAAAAAGTGGTTTTATATTGTGGTGTAAAAATTCAGAGAGGGGAGGGGGAGACCAGTGTCTCCTAGAGTAGATGAAGGAAGCTTTTGGAAAGGGCTGGCAGTTCATTTGAAGCCTGAATGGTTAGATTTAGACTGGTATAGAAGGGAGGGAAAAACATTCCAGGTAGATGAGATAGTTTGAGAAAGACTTGGAGGTATGAATAAATAAGATATCTTGTAGGGACAGTGAAGCAATGGGTTTAATTAGAGTGTGAGTGTGTGAAGCAGAGCAAAATAAAATAAGGCCAGAGGGACAGTATAGAGACAGATTGGGGGAAGCCATGAGTACTGGTCAGAGCTGTAACTAGAGTAGGTTTTTTTTGCCTCTTAGAGAAAACAGTCTTAATATGGGACCATGGTTTCTCACCCAGCATCATTCTTATATTCTATTACGATGGTGGTCTCATCCCAAGTCTTGTCTTTTCACTCCTCCTACCATTTAAAAAAAGGTCTAGAACTTAGTCTAGGTCTTATAGTGGACAAAGTCTTATTCTAGTTATTTTTGGGAAGATATACTAGAAAGAGGGACATGGTCCTTGTATTTAGGATATTAGTTTATAGTTGAAAAATAGAAAAGAAAAAAAGGGATTTGGGGGGATAGATGCAAGGATGTACCAGAGCCTACTCAAACTGACTTACAAGAGATGATTGTTAAATTTTCAGTATCAGCATGTACAACTCAAAAATTGACAAATGCTACAAATCAGGGCTCAACTTATTATTTTGTTGGCTGTCTAGATTTAAGAAATGGATGGGGAAAAAGATAATAGTACAGATTAAGCTTAAAAGTGTGCCCTGCCTGCAATTCTCCCCCTCTAGACATTTAGATTTTAAATATTTTATCCACACACCTCTGGATAGATGTAAGTGAAATTAAATAGTCAACAATCAATCAATAAATATTTGATCTATTCCTGGCATTAGGGGTATACAAGCGATGAATAAGACAGCCCCAGATCACAAAGATTTTATAGTCAAGTTAAAGAAACAAGAAGTACCATGTAAAAGAATGAGAGAATAACGCAAAACAGAGTAGAATCAAGAGCTGAAATGTATAATGATAGCTGTCATGGGGAGTTAAGAAGGGGAAGGATTGCTCTGGGCTAGAGTTATCAGCAAAGGCCTCATGGCAGAGGTAAGTCTTGAATTGATGGGTAAAACTTGGAAACTTGAAGTATGGGGAAGATATGAGAAATAAATGATACATGACATTATCACTGTACTTTGGGATTAAATGTTATTTCTTCTTTTTTTAAGCTTAAATTATTTTTTTCAAATATCAACCAGTTCATTTTTCTTCCTCTCACCTGCCTCACTCCTTACCCCACTGGAAGGAAGGAAGGAGGGAGGGGAAAAAAGGAGGAGAGAGAGAGAGAGAGAGAGAGAGAGAGAGAGAGAGAGAGAGAGAGAGAGAGAGAGAGAGGGAGGGAGAATTGTACTAAATAAGCATAATCAAGCAAAACAAATTTTTGTATAACACATAACCAAAAACCTGTGTCTGGTTCTGCATATTAGTCAATTTCCTCTGTGTTTACAGGTAGCTAGCATTCTTCATCATTGGCTGTCTGGAAATCATGATTGATTATTGCATTGATTAGAGTTTTTAAATCTTTAAAAACATTTATTTTTACAATGTTGTTGTTAAAATGGAAATTGTTCTCCTGGTTCTGTTTACTTTACTTTGCATCAGTCCATACAAGAATTATTAAGTTTCTCTGAAGCTTTCTATTTTCTTAATTTCTTACAGCCCAATAATGTTATGTTGCATTCTTATACCATAGTTTGTTTAGCCATGCCAATTACTGGGCAAGGATTATAAAACACTTTCTAAACAAACAAATAATATACATTATGCTTATTCATGCTTGTCAATTCCATTTTGCAGGTAAACAGGAAAATAAGCAGGGAAAAAGTTTATCTTGCCACTTCTTCTGTATGATACTTCAGGATATTGTCCCTGAATTATAGCCAATTGTTTATTTCTGAGGTTTTAGTGCTAACATCAAAAATTTAACAATCAACTTTCATGATCAAGTTGGAACTCATTCTAGCCCACCCTAAATATAACCTTTCCCTCATTCTTTTCCATGAGGGTACCTTAATAATCCTATTATCAGTGTCTCCAAAGATTTTCTTTCAGTGAACTGTGTCACTGAGCCTGTCCTAAAATACGTTTTGTGTTCCTGCTTTCTTCAATGGATACAAACCACCAAAAGCTTTTTATTGATGATTTTTGAGCCCCAAAACTCTTTCCCAAGTTATTTCCCCATTTACTAGTATTATTACATTAACAAGTATGAATAAATTGTAGCTTACATTTGTGTAGTGCATGTTAGATTACAAAGTGCTTTAGAATGAACACTTTCTTTAATCACAAAGCACAGAGATAATATCACAAGCTTAGATGTTATGCATAATCACTATTTCTTTATTAGAATCATATTTACCTCATCTGAAAGGAGGGTCCTATTATTTTCTCATGTAACCCAAGACAAATTGCATGGCTGTGCATGAGGACTGTATCATATGTGTATATATGTATGCATGCATGCATGTACATTACCCCTGTGGGTTCTCATGTGTGTTTGTCTATCTTTTTATCTATCTAAGGGGAAGACAGACTACTCTGAAAAAAGTCCAGAGTCTGGAGTCAGAGGACATGGGCTTCATATCTTGTCTCTGCTACCTATTACCAGTGTGACTTTGGTCAGGTCCAAGAACCTTTTTGACCCTCAGTTTCCTCTGTTATAAAATGAACAGATTGGACTAAATGATTTTGAAGGTCCATTCCAGCTCTAAAACAATCCTATGACCTTTGGTACTTTGGAACCTGAATGATTTTTCTTCCTGTTCATCATGTGAAGTTTTTTGTCCTTTTGTAGGTTTGGGTTTGAAAAGGGGATCTAATTGGAAGCTATTTGTTCCATCTTGGGTATTTTGCCATCGTCAGTGACTGGACTATGTTCATATGATCTGAGCAGAAATAGAATAGGTCAAAGGTGGAGTGATAGTATTGAATATTAAGGTATTATATTCATGTGAGAAAATCAGGGATCTGGGTGATGTGGGGGGAAGTGGGAGAGGGAGGGAAAGAAAGATTTTGATATGTCTATTTGGGTGGAGGTCAAAGGAGGGAAAAACAGGACTGTTTTTGTCACTGGAGAATACTATATACCACCCAGACAGGAAGAAGATTTAGATGAAGATTTAGGGAAATCAATCACAAGTCTGACCAAGAAGCATGAGATATAGTAGTGATAATAATAATTGGAGACAAATTACCTCAACATCTCATGGAATTATCTCTCTTTCTGCCAAAACCAAAGCAGTTAGTTACTTCTTAATTTATTTTAATAGTAATTTAATTCTTAAAAATGTTCATCCTTCATTTTCCAAGAGGACCAAAGACAACACAATGTTGGAGTATAGGTGATGTCTTAACTCACATGTGAATTGGATTTAAGTGAGTCAGCGTTGCTTAAAGTCATCAGTCTTACTCTCTCTTCCAAAGTCATTGAATTTTAGTGTCAAAATGACTTGTCATAGCCCATGATGTGGGTAAAGGGAAGAATAAAGGTAAATTCTATTCTGGATCTGAATCTCACTAACCAGAAGGAACTGGTTGCTGGGGTGGAAATGATGAGAACCTTGGGGAGGATGGAGGGAAGTAATGATTCCATCACAGATTTTAGAAAAGGAGAAAATTAGGTAGTCTGACATGTACCCTAGATTTTAGAAAAGTGCATGTCAATGGATTCTAAAGGAAGATAGGGAATATCCCATGGACAAAAATGTTTCAAGGGGAAATCATTCCAAAAGTGACATGAAATCTTCAAGAATGAATTCCAAGGAATTATTAAACTACCTATACCCTTTGACCCAGCAATACCACTACTTTGTCTATTTCCAAAGATGATTAGGGAAAAAGGAAAAGAAAAAAAAAACCTATATGCTCTAAAATGTTTATAGCAGCTCTCTGAGTGATAGCAAAGAACTGGAAATTGCATAGATGTCTATCAATTAGAGAATGACTTAATAAGCTGTGGTATTTGAATTGTGATGGAATAGTACTGTACTGTAAGAAATGAGCTAAATGACATTTAGAAAAAAACATGGAAAGACTTGCACAAAATAATGAAAAGCAAAATGAGCAGAACAAAGAAAACATTGTATACAGTAACAGCAATATTGTTTTAAGAACAACTTTGAGTGAATAAGTTATTTTATCTCTTATAAATACCCAAACTAACTATAAAGGACATAGAAGAAAGACTCTCTGCATCAAGAGAAAGAAATGATAAATAGAAGTATGCATAGAATAATTTACATATATTTGTGTGTGTGTGTGTGTGTGTGTGTGTGTGTGACAAATGCCTATTTGTGTCTAATGGTAGCCATCTCTAGGGCAAAGGAGGGGAAGAAAAAATGAAATTTACATGATAATTTTGTTGTATATTTAAAAGGAACAGCAAATTGTACATAGTAGATTTGCAGTTTTATATACAGTCATTTTTTATTGTACTGTGTTATAGAAATGCTTGTTTTATTCTATAAATTAAAAATGAAATTTAAAAGAGAATGAAATCCTGAAGACAGAAAGGGAAAAAATTCCAGTGAAAAGGAAAAATGGGATTTCTTTGAAGACATTGCTGTGGATACACAAGAAACTCACCAAAAAAGCCTCAGATTTGTACAGAGAATGAAAACCGAGCCAGAAAACAGAAAATAAAGATGAGTGTGGCATAGTCTTGTAAAAATAGTGTCAATAATTCTCAAGCTTAGAATGAGCTAAGGCTGATGGGAGAAACAAAAGAAAACAAAAAAAAATAAGTTACATTAGGAGAAAAAAGAGGAAGAAAGAATAAATAAGAACTTTCCTCGGGACTGATGGGATAAGATGATGATAGAGAAAATATCAAAATCTTAATTATGATTTGGCTTCATTTCACCTTTACACTAGAAATGACAAAACAAAGATGACTAATAAGCAATTGATAGCCAAGATCAGTAAAGAAAAAGTAATGGTGCATCTAGGTGCTGCTGCTGAATTCAAGTCACCTGGAACAGATAAGCTCAGAACTTTCAGAACTTTGGGTTCTGAAAGAATGGGCAGATGAGATTCCTGTCAATAATATTTGAAAGATCATGGAAATAGGAAAGGCACTCCAAGATTAGAGAAGGGCCGATGTTCCCCTCCCTTTTTTCTAAAGAAAGAGAAGAGAAGTCCACAAATTCTAGACTAATGAACTTTATTTTAATTCCTGAGAAAATTCTAGAAAGAATCAACTAAAGAGACAGTTGGCAAATGTCTAGAAAGGGAAGCAATGATTATAGAGAGGCAATATGAAATCATTAATAACAAATCATTCCAGACTAATGACATTTCTTTTTTTGACAGGATTACTAAGCTAATAGAGAACAGATGTTGCTGATATTGTTCACTTAGATTTTAGCAAAGCTTTTGATATATTATCTCATATTATTCTTGTTGAGAAGGTGGTGAGATAAACATTAAATAATACGGTCATATCACCACATAACTGGTTAAATGGCTAAAATTTTAGTGATGTATTTTCATTTTTACATATTGCCTCTCCTCTCCTATCCCAGCGAGATAGCTTTTATGAAAAAGAATTAAAAAAATAAAAGAGAAAGAGAAATAAATTCAACAAATTTCAATTAATAAAGTTGATGTTGCAAGCAATGTTCCACTCCTACAAACCCACCTGTCAATCATTATCCCCCCTCCGCCCCGCCCCCCCACTTGTTCTATGGAGTAGAGGAGCTGGGATCTTATATCTTTTCTTTGGGGTCAAGTTCTTCTTTTTTAATTTCACAAGATTCTTTTGTGTGTGTGTGTGTGTGTGTGTGTGTGTGTGTGTGTGTGTGTGTGTGTGTGTGTGTGTGTGTGTGTGTGTGATTTCCATTTCCATTGTTGTAGGTGTTTTTATTGTTTTCCTGTTTCTGCATACTTCACCTCACATCAGTTCATATAAATCTTCCCATGTTTGTCTGCATTGATCACATTCGTCATTTCTTACAGCATGGGAAGACTTTATTACATTCACATATCACTATGGTTAATCATTCCTGAATTTTGTGGCATCTACTTTGTTTCCAATTCTCTACCACCACTAAAAATGCTGCTATAAACATTTTGGTGCACATGGAGCCTTCCTTTTTGTCAATAATCTCTTCAGGTATATGATTAGCAGTGGAAATCTTCTGAGAATGCACATTTTAGTCTCTTTATTTACATAATTCAAAATTGTTTTCTAAGATGGACATATTAATCCACAGCTCCCCCAGTGATGCATTATTTTCCACAATCCCTTCAATGTTGACTATTTTCATCTTTTGTTATCTCAAAGAGTAGTTGCAAATAGAACAATGTTGTGGGACAGGAGATCTTCAGGGAAGGTTATCAAATTTGAAGATGCCATCTAACTGGGAAAGATAGCTAATACACAAGAAGACAGAGGTGGGAGCTAAAAGAATCTTGGCAGCTTAGGGTATTGGGCTGAATCTAATAAAGTAAAATTCAATAAAAATAAGTGTAATGTTTTATCCTTGCATACAAAAAATTCATTCCATGAATATAAAATGGGGGAGGTATATAGGATTTGCTGGAGCCAGCTCAAACCAATTTTAAAAATATGATTGTTAAATTTTCAATGTGAGTTTTTACACCTTGAAAATTGACAAATATTACAAATCAAGGCTTGCTTTATTGTTTTCTTGATTTTCTAGACATAGAAAAGTGATAGATAAAATGTTAATAATGAAGTTTGAAGTTAAAACTGTGTCATGGATACATTTTCCCTGTGAGAGCTGGTTGTTAAACATTTACCAGTATACAATTGATAGCAGTTACTTCTAAAGGAATTTGGGAGTTTTAGTGAGCAGCAACCTCAGAGTGAGTTAGCAGTGATATAATAGCCAAGAACAAGCTCATAATATTTTGGTTTCCATTAAAAGAGATGCATTTTCCAAGAATGGAAAAGCGCTAATGCCATTGTATTCTTTCACCATTGGACCTCACCTAGGTTTAGTGCTAAATGCCATGGTTTAAGAAGGACATTGATAAATTGAAAAAATGTCCAGAGAAGGGGAAACCAGAATGAAGACTTTGAGCTCATGACATAATGACAATCAACTGAAGAACCTGGGACTTCATCCTTTCATGGTGGGTGAGGAGCATAATAGCTGTCTTCAAGTGTATGAAGGACAGTCATGTCTGCCTCCAAAGAAGTAGATTTAGGTTTAATGTCAAGGGGGAACACTTCCTGACAATTAGATCTATCCATAAATGTAATGACCTGCCTTTAGAGGTGGGGGTTTCCCACCCAGGAAAGACTGGAATACCATTTCTTAGGTATATTATAGTGGCAATTCCTTTGAATATGAGTGGGACTAGATGGTCACTGAGGCTTCTTCCAACCCTCATACTGTGTGTGTGTGTGTGTGTGTGTGTGTGAGAGAGAGAGAGAGAGAGAGAGAGAGAGAGATGAGAAGATTTTGTAGCTCGATCAAGCCTATAAAGGAGCCCACATCTTCCATTACTCCTTTTTTCCCTTATGGGAATCAACTTTTTTTTATTATTAAATGAAATATCCCCTCTCTGACCAGGTATTTGACTAATAGGTTTTTAGTGATTATTTTAATATAATTGGCCTCATTAATATCTCTAAGAAGCTTCCAGAATGTTCCCAAATCTACCTTTAATTTTTAAAATATGTGTGGGAAGTAACATCCCTTTTCCTACCATTTAAACTAAAGTTTCAAGCATTATGATAATCTTAATATGTATTTTTTAACATATGTATTGTGCAGTATTAGGATCATTCATTTTATTCATTCATCTCATTAATTACCTGAATGAACAAATGAGTGAATGAATGAATGTTGGATTATGGGTAATACAGAAATAGATGTGAAAGATAGGATGAGTGGTCAATACATTGGCTGTCCTGGACACAATCAGAAACAAGTGTACTGAATGACCTCTCTAATCACCTCGTCTAAAGCCTATCTTTGGTTTAAAGATCGACCCAAGGCTTACTTCCTCTATAACATCTTCCCTAGCCCACTGTGACCTCTTCTACTCCAGACACTAGTAATATTATCTGTTTAAAATCTAGACCCTTTTGACAATGCATATATACTTCCTTGTATATTTGTCATCTTTTTCTTACATGTTCTGTTCTTTTCACTTAGTCTTCTTAAGGGCAGGCACCATGTCTTCTAGCATAGTGTCTTGCATATTGAAGCCAATTAATGTATTTTTGTCATTTGAGTGGTGAAATTGGAAATATCCTAGATAGATAAAACCTCTCTCAACTTGGGCACAGAAAAAAGAACAGTGGAAGAACCTAAAGGGAAAATATTCTTCCGTATCAGTAACTGGCAGGAGGTTGTGGGTAGAAGAGATAGAGTTGAAAGGACAAAGAAAAGGAAAAATCCTTAGTGCTTATCCCTAGGGATAAAGCTGTCCCTTGTGGCTATGATGCTAAGAAACAAAGTTCTTTGCAACCTTCGATAACCAGAAGAGGGACTAACTAGATGGATGTAAGTGGTAGCTAAAAATTTGATATACCTGCTTTTAGAACATGACGAGTTTGGGTATTTCAGGAATGGAAGATCTTTAAGCCTAAATGAGCCTAGGAAAAGATGACCTCATCAGCTATATGATAAAAAAAGAGTAAGAAAACTCAGCCTTGCTTAGAAAAGTAAGTTATTCAGAGAGCTGGAATGAGACAGAGATAGCCAGATGTCAGAAATATTATTGACAGGTATAATGGTAATGTAAATAAGAAGATCTTTCCCATCCATTAATAGGCCCATGTAGCCTGCTTAAGTCACATGGAAGCCTAAGTCATATGAGTTTGAGTTAGATGAAGCCTGTGGTGGGAGGAGCTTGCTGAATGGGTGGAGCAGAGCCCAGAGGAAGTCGGTGAGAGCAATTAGATTTGAGGGAGAGAGAGGAAACAGACAGCAAGCTGTGAGTGCTCATTTGTGGGAAGGCCCTAGCAGGGGGAAGGCATGGGGATGGCTGTACCCCCTGCATGGTTATTGTGTGTATATTCCTTTGTTGCTATAATGGATTTGTCTTTCTGGTGCTTGAATAATAGTTCTGTCTTCCATGTGGATAGTGTGTTAAATTTTGAGATTCAGAATTACTCTGGCATATTCATAGCTGCCATAGGCACTATGAATATTGTGTTGGTGCTACAACAGGTTGTGATTTTCTTTCCTCTCCACCCTCTCTGCCAGGTCAACCAACCTGGGTCCTAGTCCTGGCTTTGACACTAATTAAATTAACTGTGTGACCTTGAGTGAAAAGTATTATGACTGACCTCAGATCCAAGAAGGCTTTGGTTCAAGTCCTCTCTCTTACAACTACTGGCCCAGTGATCCCAGGTAATTCACTTAACCTCTCAGTACCCTGGATAACTCTCCAGGATTATAAATTGCAAAGAAGGTGCTGATCTGCATCGATGGAAGGGATTTCCTCACTCAGGAGATCCTTATAGCAATGAAATTACAGGGTCAGTCCTTGCCTCTGTGACAGTGAGCATGTCAGTTTATCATCTGGACCCCAGTTGTCTCATCTATAAAGTGATGCTATATGGTCAAATACCAGATATCTGCTTTAAAATAGAATACATCTAAGATCTTGTCTGAAACCATGTTTAACCAGGCCATTTTAACGCCAGCAGATTTGTATGAATGCTCTCAACTTTTTTCAAATGAGTAGTATACCTCCCTCTAGTCCTGCTATTTACTTTTCCCCGACCTTCAAACTCCCACCCAGAGGCAAACTACTTAAAATGAACAATTCTGGTTTGGGTGAGAGAACATCTTTTCAATGAAAACCTAGCTTGACTTCAGGTGAAAGATTAGCCCATTGAAATGGTGGGTCCATTATTTTATCTTGGTAATAAGTCTGTTTGGAGATGCTTTCAATCTTCTGTAATTCTGCAAGCCCATCCTTTTAAGCTTCTGGTGTGTGCAGAGTGAGTCCAAGGGGCAGATATTAGAGTCAAGGAGACCTATTAAGAAGCCAGAGGTTGACCCTAAGCATAGGAAAAGTAACAAGTAACATATGTGGTATGATTTGAGAGACACCAGGAAAACTATTCTCTTGCTTCAAATTTCTCCTCAACCAGTTTGCCAAAGGGCCTGAAATTCTAGTAGAGGTACAAAGGACCTCCAGTATGTTCTAGTCCAATCTAGTCCTTTGTTTTACAGATGTGGAAACTGAGGCCACAGGAAGTTAAATGATTTGCCTAAGTTCACACAGGTAGGGAATCCAGGATTAGGATTCAGTTGGATTAACCATTTTATCTGCTCTTTTTAAAACATATATAGTCCTGAAATATCTGTAATACTTTATTGTGAATGTTTGTCAGGATCCTTTTCTCTCTGACTGAAGAAGCCAGGGACAGCAACTATCCAGCATCAAGAATAAGATGGTAAAAATAAAAAGCCCCTCTTAGGAGTTTTTGACCTGGGGACCATGAACTTGCTTTCAAGAATATTTTGATAACTATATTTCCTTTGTAATACTATGTATTTTATTTTCTGTATTTAAAAACATAGTTTTTAAAAGGGTTCCATAGGTTTTGCCAATTTGCCAAAAGAGTCCATAGCATAAAAAAAGTTGATGGAAAAATCAATAGACCTAGGATAGAAGCCTAGCTTCAATAAAAATAGATATTTTACTAACTGTCTACTATGTGTAATATACTGTGATAGAATGTAAGCCCTTTGAGGTGACAGGAAGACTTTAGATTCAGCCCAAATGGAGCAAGGAATGTTAAATAACTCCTCAATACATTTTTACAAATGTAGAATGGCTGAGAATGATTGACTCATGCCAAGGGCTCAAGCCCCCAGTCTATGGCTCTGGAACCCCTGTACCCAAAAGTTGTCCTTGAGAAGTGACTATAGTTCTCAGCACACTCAACGTTTTTCTTTATCATACCTAGTCACCTCTAGCTTAAATGAGGATATTTACTAACAGGGGGGAAAATATGATTTCTGAATTAATGCATAAAGTTCAGAGGGATCTGAAGTGGGAATAAAAAAAAGCACTCAGTCCTATATTTACATGGATGTTGATCATTTTGCCAATTCCTCCTGCATGCATGATCTCATTTTCTACTCCACCACAACACTGCTGTGAAACAGATGGGGCAAGTTCAATTCCCATGTTACAAATGAATACATTGAAGCTCAGGTTAAGTGACTTGCCTAAGGTCAAATGGCTAATAATAAGTGTTGGGCAAGTCACTTACCCCGTTTGACTCAGTTTCCTCATCTGTAAAATGAGCTGGAGAAGGAAATGGCAAAGTACTCCAGTATCTCTGCCAACTCTCAAATGAGGTCACAAAAAATCAGGCTCAATGGCAAAATAACTGAACAACAACAGACTTGTTTTCTGAGTGGGCCTTAAAAGATGGGTAAGTTTTCAGGCAGAGGGAACGGTATGAGTAAAGGCAAGTAGGTGGGAAAACACCATATTCATGGGACAAAATGCCTTCTGGTTTAATCAGAATATAGAATGCATGGAGGGGAATATTAAGAAATAAGGATGGAAAGGTGAGGTTGCCCCAGATGTTTGAGGACCTTGAATGCCAGGTTAAGGAGTTTGAACTTTACTCAGTAGGCAACAGTGAGCTGATTAATGGTTCTGAGCAGAGGAGAGACAGAGAAGGCATGCTATGAAGCTATTATTACAATCCAGGTAGGAAGTCACAAGGGATTGCATTAGGGTGGCAGCAGGGGGAACAAAGAGGAATAGAGAGATGAGTGTTGTAGGGAAATAAAATCTATAGGACTTGACAACTAATTTGATATGGAAGTTGAGGAAGAATTAAATGTTGAAGAAAACAGTAAGGTTTCCAAATCACAGAATTAGAGACTTGGAAGGGATCTCATTGGCCATCTAGTCCAACCCATACACAAAAAGAATTGCCTCTGTAACATTCCCCAAAAGTGATTATGAAGCGATCTTCATGAACACCACCAAGAAAAAGGTACCAAGGGCAGCTAGGTGGCACAGGAAATAGAGCACCAAACCTGGAGTCAGGAGGATGTGAGTTCAAATCCAGCCTCAGACACTTGACATTTACTAGCTGTGTGACTTTGGGAAAGTCACTTAACCCTAATTGCTTTGCTTCCCCCCTTAAAAAAGGAGGTATCTGTGACATCTCAGGTCAGCCAATTCCATTTTGAGACACCTCTCATTGTTAGGAAGCTTTCTCTGACATCAAACTTGAACTTGCATATTTGCTACTTTCACCCACAGCTCCTGGTTTTGCCCTTTGGAGTGAAACAGAGCAAACTAATCCCTTCTCCATATGACAGACCTTCAAATGTTCAAACAGATTTTCTGCCCCCTTTGAGTATTATTTTCTCCAATTTAAACATGCCTAATTTCTTCTACCTAACTTCATATGTCTTGGGCTCAAGTACCTGCAACAAAAGATCTCCTCTGGACCTTTTCTAGCTTATCAATGTTTTTCTTAAATTATAATGCACAGAACTGAACATGATACTCTCAGTGAGGTCTGAGGAAGGTTGAATATAGTGGGACGAAAACTCCCCTGTTCCTGGAAGTTACTCTCTTCTAATAGAGCCCAAAGTCATATTAGCTGTTTTGGCTGCCATAACAATACTTCTGAATTAGATTAAATAGGCAATTACTATCTATCCATGCCTCCCTAATCTTATATTTTTAAATTATTTTTTAAGGAAGTACATGAATCTACAGTTACTCCTGTTGAATTTCATTGTAGATTCATCTCAATGTTCTAGTCTGTCAAAATCTTTTTTGGTTCTGACTCTGTCACCCAGCATGTTAGCTCTCCCTACCAACTTTGTTTCATCTACAATTTGATGGTCATAGAATGGATACTTTTATTCAAGTCATTATTTAAATATTACAAGGCCGAGTACAGATCCCTGGGAAACCTCAATGCAGACATCTGTCTACAATGACATTGAACCATTAACTCATCTTTGAGTCTGGCCATCCAACTGTGCTTGAATCTGACTGTATTATATCTACTTTGCATCTCTCTTTCTCCATAAGAATAGCATGAAATACTTTGTCAAAAGATTTGCTAAGATCCAACTATATCCATAGCGTTTCCCCAATCTACTAGTCTAGTAATCCTCATTTGTTTTTTATTTTGATGGTTGTTGTTTTACTTGGTATGTGCGTGTGTGCATGTGTGTGTGTGTGTGTGTGTGTGTGTGTGTGTTTAAGGAAACATGGTTAGTCTGACATGACTTGTTTTCAATAAAATTTTGCCCCTTCTTTGTAATGCATGAGTAGGAAAGTCATTGACAGGAATAGCAAAGTAAAAAAAAAAGTAGGCTTTAAGGAAAGAAAAGTAGTTTGGGACATGTTGAATTTAAGGTAACATTGGGACATACTGGTGAAGGTCCATGTTGGCACAGAGCCACAACTAGATGGTGATATGGACTTTGGTCAAGAATGCCAACATCTGGGGTTACTTTCTCCTCATAGTGCCCTTTTAACCCCTTTTCCCTATTCTACCTCATGCATTATGCAAGTATACCTAAGATAGATCCTCTACTCCATCTATCACCCAAATGAACTTTCCCAGGAAGCAGGAATACCTGTAAGCATATGTCACTGGGAATCTAGGTCTGGAGTTCGGGACAAAGGTCAGAACTCTGCCACCAATAAGCTGCATGACCTTGAGGAAGGCATGGCACTCCACTAGATCTGTTTCCTCATCTGAAAAATGAGGTGGTATAATGGTAATGGGATTTGAAGATCTTCCATGCCCCTTGTATTGGCAAGCTAACAGGTACTTAGCACTTAGTTTCAACTTCATAATTGTATAAAGTATTATGAACCAGAATTTATGAATCCCACAGTGGGATGAACTTGCTGATGTAACAGGAAGGGGGGGCAGGGAGGAGCTAATACCATATATAGGGAGAGACCCAGACTGGAGAAAGAGAGATTTGGAGAACTGAACTTGTGGTGGCAAAACTTCTTCTGAGAGCCAGCCAGAATTTCTGCTGAGAACTGCTGGGAACAAGAACTGCTGGGAACTGGAACTGCTGGGAGCCACCAGCATGGAGGCTGAGCAGCTACCGTGAGTGAGGAGAGGAGGGTCTTTGTTTGAGGGAGGGAGTGAGGAGAGGAGGATCTTTGCCTGAGGGAGCCTGTTTTGTTTTGAAGGCTTGGTAATGTGGGTGTTCACTGCATTAACAATGTGTACCAACGTCATGGTTACTGTAATGACTTTGAACTTCTGGTTTTGGGACTCAGCTTTCTGATATTTGAACAAAGGTTTTAGTTCTGCCCTCCATGTGGAGAGCCTGTTACATTTTGTGATTCACAACTACACTAGCATATTCATAGCCACTATTCATAGCCAATATCTCTCTCTAGGCACACTACTACCACCCTAATTCAAATCTGCCATGTCAAGAGACTTATTCAACCATGCAGGAAGCAGATAACATTATCCAGTCAATTCCCTAGTCTCTCATTGTGTACTTACCATTGTCCTTGGTAGAACTGTCTGAGAACAAAAGGGACAGAGCTTGGTGTTGGTGGGAGGGGGGTGGGAAAAACTTCCATTTTTAGGTTTGGAAAGAATTAGAAGTCTCTAGAGTCTTGGAGATGCTCTAGACAAGTGACCTTGCTTCCTGTTATGTGAAAGTAAATTTGCTTCTCTATCACATGCCATCCATATCACTCCCTCTTCAACTTCTGAAGCCAGCTATGTATGGAACCAGATTTCTCTTCAGAACATGGCCAAAATCATCTAGCACAGCATAAGCAAAATGAAGAATACAGTAATGGGAAAGGATATTGAGAGCTCTAGGTTAACTTTTTATCACAAAACAACTGCCCCCAAAGAGGAATAAGTTGAGAGCCAGACTCTTCTGGACAAGGACATGACATGGGCAGTTGAATATGGGGGATGAGAGGTATAGGGTGATAGTGACAGGATAGATGGGTGGACCCTAAAGATAGGCTTAACAATTTTGCAGAGGGCTGGATCTCACTCCTGCTGATACAGGTCTCTCCCTCCCATAATCTCCTAAGGCTTAGTAATGTCACACAAGTTAGCTACTCCTAATATTAGAGGGTCTCTCCTGGCTGTCTTCTTAGCTCTCTGACTGGTCCTTTTCTATTTCCTTCACTGGTTCATCATCCTCCTTCAAATCACTAAATAAAAAGCCTTTATTTTTTTCCTTTTTAGCATGTATACTGTCTCTATCAGTAATCTCATCTACTCCCAAGGCTTCAATTACTACCTCAATGCAAATGTGTGAAGGTGAGTTTTCATGTGGAGGTCAGAAAAGTGGTACAAAGCCACTCTCAAGTCTTTTTAAAGAACTCTGGGATCAGTTGTGAAACATGGGAGACACTGGCATAGGACTGCCCAGCATGGTGTGCCCACATCAAAGAAGGTGCTGTGCTCTATGAGCAAAGCAGAATTGCAGTAGCTCAAAAGAAACGTGAGGTGCACAGATTTAGAGACAACTCCACTCCAAATGTTCATATAGACTATTTGGGGCCGACCTGTCATAGAGCCTTCTGAGATCATATCAGTTTGATCAAGCAGTCAAACACACTGTATCTTGACTCTGATGTAGTAATATATTTTAGTCCTCTTTAAGCAGGAAGGACAACCATCACCACCACTATGTAAATGATTTCCAGATAAAGACTAAAGCCCATTCTCTCCTCCAAGATTTAGTCCCACTTTTTCAACTGCTTATTAGAAATTTCCAGTCTCTATGTCCCATCTGTACCACAAACTTAACCCAACCTAAGATGAACTAATCACAGCCCTTCCAAAATCTTTGCCTCTTTTTAACTTTGCTATTTCTGCTAATGGCACCATAATCTTTCCAGTCAACCAAGCTTGAAACCTCCTCTTTCTCATTTTCATTCAATCATTTGCCAAGGTCTATTGATACTCTCTTTTATAATATCTCCCTCTAGGCACACTATTACCACCCTAGTCAAGCCTCCATCTCAGAGTTGGAGCAGAGACTTGGGATCAGGAAGACCTGAATTCAAATCTGGCCTCAAACACTTATTAGTTTGGGCAATAAATACATATACTGTCACACTATATGTGACTAGGCAAGTCATCTAGGAGACTCAGTTTCCTCATGTGTAAAATTGTGATACCCAGGGTTATTGTATTTGTAAAGTACTTTGTCAACCTTAAAGCATTATATAAATAAATGCTAGCTATATATCTCAGGTATGAAAGCATCTAGGTAGAGCAGTGGTTTCAGTGGCAGACTTAAGAAACAGAAATAGCATAACCTACTGAATCTCAGTTTCTTCATTTGTAAAAAAAAAAAAAAAATCAAAGCACCTAGTTCATGGAGTTGCTGTGAGGATTAAATAAGATAAAGCTATATAAATGTTGATTATGTTATTATAATTTTTCCCCTAACCCAAACTAAGATAAAAGTTTCCTAATTGGTCTTGTTTCCAATTTCTTCTATCTCCAAACCATTCTTTGTACAGGTACCAAAACAATTTTCCAAATACAGAGTTCTGACCAAATTTCCCTTAAGGGAAACTACTCTCAAGGAACTTGCAATCTAGTTAAAGATCTGAGACTAACATGAATAAAAAAATAGAGAATAACCAATCAACCAGCAAACAACAATAAAATACCTACTATATGCACATGGCACTCTGGTGGTGGGGGGGTGTGGGGTGGAGGGGAGGAAGGATACAAAGATAAAAGAAAACATAGTCCCTGTCTTTAAGGAGTTTACAATGAAGAAAAGGGAAATCTCATACCCTTTCTCAAAAAAAAAATGATCAGTAACTCCCTGTTATTTTGGTTTTAAGGATCTTACAACCAGATAGGACAGGAATAGGAGGTGGGGATGTTTTGTGTACGCAAATAAATCTATGAGACTCAGGCTGCCAGGTGTGACAATATCTATACAACACCAAACTTGCTCCTGTGAATGAATAAATAGGCCATCTTTGGGCTAGCTCTTGATGTTTATATTCAAGGGGATTGACCACCAACATTTAGGGGACCCCACTTGCTTTCAAAGAAATCCTTTCTGGCCTCATATGATAGTAGGATGTTCTGAGCACATTACACAAATTTTTAGATAACCAGAAAAATTAAATGCCATTGAAGTATAACCAAAATGTCCATGTGGATTGGAGACGTGTCAACATGTGTTTCACATCTTTCACTTATGAAATGTATGTATCTCACGTGGCCTTTGGACAGACTCCATGTGTTTCACATATGGCTGGTGCATTTCTTATTAGGAATGGTATAAAGAAGGTCAGGAAAAAGAGACTACTGTATTGATAAATATAAGATTCAATGGCCACTGGTAGAATGACTTTCAGCATACCCATATGAATGGGAAAGGCATTTATTTATTACATAAAAGTGCAATATTAGAGTTACAAAGAGCTTTGGAGGTCATTTAATTGGTACAATAGAAAGAACACTAACTCTGAAGTTCAAGGTCCTGAGTTCAAGTCCTGTTTCCAACCCACAATTCTCATGATAGACCCTGTCATCGTACTCAGGATGACCTGTCCTCTGCAATACCCTCACCACTCTTGAATGAATTTTCTCTCAAAAATTCCAAGTGGCCCCAGTGTGTCCAGAGTTGGGACAAAGGTAGAATATTGCAGTTAAGTGTGACATTGATCAAGTCAGTTAAAACCTCTGGGCCTCAGTTTCCTCATCTGTAAAATAAGGACTTTGGACTAGATGGTCTTAAAAACCTAGCTCCATGATACTAATCCAACCCCTTCATTTTACAGGTCACAGGATCATAGATTTAGAGCTAAAAGGCACCTCAGAGATGAAGAAACTGAGACAGAGAGATTAAGTGACTTGCCCAGGGTCACACAGTTAATAAGTGTCTGAGGCAGGATTTGAATCCAAGTCCTCTTTCAGTCAAGTTTACTATCCTATGCCATCAAGTGAACTGACTTGCTCAAAGTCACGCAGTGAAAATCCTGAGACCAGACCCAAGACTCCTGTCCCTCAGTCCAATTCTCCTTTTACTGCACCCTATTGTATTTTCCCCTTAAATATAGATTTGCAGAAAGTTAACCAACTTTTTATTTGCCAACAGAAGCTGGTGTCCCAGCTGACCTTTCTCCTTCCATATAAATACTTTGAATCAGAAGTCTTTCTCACTCTTATGCTCTAAGTTATCATTTACTAGGAACAGACATTTGCCTTAGTATTAGAATGACTACCAGATCATCAAAATAGGACACAATGCTAATGAGATCAAGATCATTTTTCCTTTAGACATGTGGGTCCCTACTCTACCACAGCCATGGATTATACTCTTCACTCCAGCAAGACCCCAAGGGAGTTATACCTTTTTTCATACTGTTGTTTATCCCTGGATTGCTCAAGATCTGTTGACATTCTAGGTTTCTTCTAGTTCAAATGCTTCTGCCTCCATGAAGCCTCCCTGATTCTCCCAGACAAAAGCAACCTTTCCTTGATTTGTCCTCATGGCATATTGGTTATACTTGTGCATACACTCATCTTATTTGAATTTATATGATATTTTTCTGTGTACATGTTTATCTTCCTCAATAGGTAGCAAATCCCTTGTCTTATTTATCTGCAACTCTCCATCTTCCCTTCACATCCAGCAACTAGCCATGCACATAGAAAGTTCTTAATAACTGTTTCTGGAATAAATAAAAGAATGCCCAAATGGGTCTGGGTCACAAGGGGAAATGGACAAGAGGGTGGTTCAACCTGGGAAAACCAAGAACAAAAAAGTCTGAAAATGGGTCAGTGTATATTACTGTTTTCTGTTTAACTGATCAATTTTTTTCAGAGGCATCACACCATACCCCCAAAAATAAACTTAAAATTTGTCTCCCTTTAAGTATAATCTCTGAAAAGTAAAACAAAACAGTGTGGGGGAAAAGAGAATGATTGCAACTCATAACAAGGCAACCTTTGACTGTAGGAGTTTGCTGTTTGCTACAAAGAAGAAGGTATGTGCTTTTACTTTAATAAGCTACACATTACCCATAATTGGTGATCACTGGTTTTTGCCTTTAAAGGGGTCTTGGTTCCTATGGTATGGTTGTAGTCATTGTGGACATTTTTCTATTGAATCTGATTTTTCACCCTCCATCCTATTCCCAACGTACAAACAGCAGGTAATTAATTAGTTAATTGCTGAAGATCCCTAAAACAATAGCTCATAAGTCTAGAAAGCTTTTCTGTGGATCAAGTATTTTCCTGGGAGACAGTTCCTTGCCCAGAAACTTGCTGAACTCAGAGACACAGGACTGGAGTCTGAGTCTTGGTTCTACAGCTAAATTGCATGATCTCCCTAGACTTGTTTCTTACCTGTAAAATGAAGGGGGTAGACTTGGCCTATCCCTTCCAGCTCTAAATCTCTCATACTCTGGTCCTCACAACAATCCACTGAGATGGGAACATGCCCAGAGAGATTAAGAGATTTGCCCATAGTCACATATAAGTGCTAGGGTGAGGATTCCAGCCCTGTCCAGGGCTTTTCCCACCATGTCCATGACCTCACACAATCTTTTAGAGAGTTGTTGTTGAGTCATTTTTGTCATGTCTGCCTTTTTGTGACCTTATTTGGGGTTTCCTTGGAAAAGATATTGAAGTAGGGTTAGCTAGGTGGTGCAGTGAATAGAGTACCACCCCTGGAGTCAGAAGGACCTGAGTTCAAATCTGATCTCAGACACTTAACACTTGCTAGCCATATGACCTTGGGCAAGTCACTTAACCCCAATTGTCCAGCTTTCCAAAAAGCAAAAAAAAAAAAAAAAGATATTGAAGTGTGAACTGGTTTTCCATTTCCTTCTCCAGCTCATTATGCAGATGAGGAAATTGAGGCAAACAGAGTTAAGGCATTTGAGTCTTTTAGAAAGGGGCTGGGGCTATTGGGCTTATTTGCTTTGGTTGACATTGCTTTCCAGGGCTAGAAGAATGGCATTCCTATAGCAGGTAGGAAATTCAATCTGCTACTTAATGCTCATATTTTTTAGACATAGTATAGTTCTCAAAGAAAAAAGGAAGCCTTGTAGTTCAAGTCTAGTGTTTCTCAAGTAGATATGCTTTGAAATGGATGGAAATGATATATTCATATGACAATTTTTCATTTAAAAGTTTTTCTAAGTATTGACTGAGAAGAAAACTTTAAGCACTTCCTTAGGCAGAAAATCATGTCCAAAGTCATATTCAGCATTTAGTCAAGCTGATGGGAGTTGATTAAGGGGGAAATGTACCCAGAGTGCCTGGTTCAATAATCCCTGAATTCCTCCTCTGGTGAGATAGGGCTGTGTAAGGAGCCCAATGCAGCCACTCTGGGCTTTCTCCTCTTTTTTCAGTGCCGAGAAAGATTAGATATATGATTCCCAGAGAACATGGCAATAAATCCTTGATGTTCTTTGAGTTTATTATTGCATCTCCTCTTCACAGGCTGAGGAAGGAAGTATGGCCAAGAAATGCCTTTGAATGGAAAGTAAAAGAGCCTTTTGTTCATGGAACTCCAGGGCCATGAGAAAGGGAGAAAGGGAGGGGGAAGCAGAACAAAATTTCCCATGCACTTGTTTTATCTGGTTATCTGGTTATAAGACCAACAAATGACTATTGAGCACTGACAAGGCATTGTACTAGGCGCTGAGGGAAATGAGAAGAATAGAAGACCGAATCCTTTCCTTCAAGGACCTTATAATCTACTCAAGCAGGGCAGATATAATCAAAGGAAAAGCTGAATATGATAATGATAGGACTTAAAGATTGGGTCAAGATGACAGCAACAGAGATATCATATAATAGGGTGCAATGAATTGTACAGACATAATTATATATGTTGTATATGTTTGCCCAAAAGAGGATTTAAGTCAGACTGGGCAGTGGAGAAGCTCTTAGGAGATGGAGGGATGTGAGATGGACTTTTAAGGATGGAAAGGGTTTGAATAGACAGAAAGTATTGATCCCCAACATTTAGGGGACCTCACCTTAAAGGAGTCATTCAAAATAGGTGGAATAGTACACACAGGATGTAAATGTATACAGAAAGGGAAGGGCAACATGATATTTGGGGGGAGGTTATTAGAACTTTGAAGCATGATTTAAATAACAGTTTTAAAAAGTTGAGATTCTGAACTTGGCAAATATCAATAAATATGATCACTTTTATAAAGAACATATTTTATGTACATAAAATTGAGATTCTCTGTATTAAAAACTATATTACATGTGGTTTTAAAAGTATTAAATAAATTTAACACAGTAGTTCCTGAGCTGTCCAGCTTGTCTGTATCTCTTCCTAAACTTCCTTCTGTTCTTTTTTCTGTATTTTTTAATGTTCCATTGAATTCACTAGGCAGGATACACTTTGGCTACCACAGCACTAAGGATAAACTAAATCTATTATCCCTTATATGAATGATAGTAGGTTGAAGAAAAAAAAGAAAGGATTTTTATTTTTTATACTAGAATCACTTCTCAATGAGGCAGGTAGGTGGTATAGTGGATTGAGCACTGACTCTGGAGTCAGGAGGACCTGTGCTCCAATATGACCTCCAATCTGACAGTTATTAGCTGTGTGATCCTGGGCAAGTCACTTACCCCTTTTTGTCCAAGTTCTTCATCTGTAAAATGGGCTAGGGAACAAAATGGCAAACCACTGCAATATCTTTGCCAAGAAAACCCCAAATAGGGTCATAGAAAGTCAGACATGACTGAAATGACTGAACAACGTTTCCCAATATCTTTCCTTGCCCTGTCCTATAGAATCTTCCTTTATAATAAAGAAAAATAGTAAAGCTAAACCAACTGACAGTGACAGTTTGCCAGAGTACATTTCATTCTGCCCTCATGTCCAGGGCGGTTTGTTAGCAAAAGTACTGGAGTGGTTTGCCATTTACTTCTCCAGTGAATTAAGAAAAATAGAAGGTAAGTGACTTACCCAGGGTCACACAGCTAGTAAGGGTCTGAAGCTAGATTTTAATTCAGGTCTTCCTGACTCCAGGCCCAGCACTCTATTTATTGAGCCATCTAGCTGCCCTGGGAAAGTGGGTAAGGAATAGAGAATGAGGAGGAACGAGGGCTTTTGTCCTTGACTCCATCACCATGTTTTCTGTGCTTTCCATTCCATTCCATTCCCTTCTATTTAATGACTCTCTGGCATCAACTGGAGATTCCTTTCCATTTCTCCCCACAGATATTCCCTTAAATTCCAAGCATGTAAGAAATATTTTAAATATAACCCTATAAATGCTTTATTGTTTATTACTGCAGCTGAATGCCGTGTAACACAATCTGTTTATTGCTATTTTAACCAGCCTGACAGCATTCAGTCTAAGAGAAGATGCAGTTTGAGAGGGGGTCAAAGGAGTGAGAAGTCTGAAGAATCAGGGTTCAGGGGAAAGTTGGTTATTTCAATTAATAAGTCAATTCATAGGGATTTATTGAGCACTTACTGTATATGACCAGGCCTGGGGATGCAAAAGAAACATAAATTTCATCTATGCCCTTGAGGCACCCAGCATAATCTTGTGAGGGAGACAGGATTAACACACATGAAATAATGATAGGACAGACCAAGACAGTATATAATTAAGTTCTAAATTGTGTGATGCAGACGGTGAGAGTTATAGGAGTTCACAGAAGGGATAGATCAGTATGAGCTATTGTATTTCATGGAAGATGTGGGACCTCAGCTGGGCCTTGAAGGATAACTGAGAGATGGAAGCCCTTTTAGGGAAAGGGAAGAGTGCAGGCAGAACTAGAGAAATAGAAATGAAGATGGTATGTGTAAAGAATGGGAAAGTAACAAGACTGAGCATGGCATTTGAATAATAAATTTCCTGTAATGTCTGTGCATTGTCTAATTTGGTTATCCCAACCACATGGTGGGTAAGACTGTTATTAGTATCCTCCTTTTATGGATGAGGAAATTGACACTCAGAGAAATTAAGTGATTTGGCTAAGATTAGACAGCCAATAAATGGTAGAGCTGGGATTTAAATGGAAATCATGCTTTGACTACCTTCTCCTTGATGGGAGGGGGCCAGGCCCTTTACCTCTATGGTCCTTAATTTCCTCACATGTAACATGTAGCCATTGGACTTGATCATCTCTAAATTCCATTTACAATTCTAAATCCATGATTCGGTGATATGCTAACTTTACATTTAATGCTCATAGCCTTCCATAAAGTTTTCAGATCTAGTATAATGTCTGCAGAGCTCTATTTCCCTTTGGCTGGAGCAACTAGACAGAGTATGGGATGCAATGGCACAGTATGGGCTTAGAGTTATTAAAAATAAAACAAAACTAGAGTGCCTTATTTCTCTCTTCCCACTCACCCTTCTCTTTCCTTTCTCTTTTATTTTTCTTCCTTCCTTCCTTCCTTCCTTCCTTCCTTCCTTCCTTCCTTCCTTCCTTCCTTCCTCCCTTCCTTCCTCTCTCTCTGAGACTGAGTTGCTAACGACATAGTAATACTGTCACAGATAGTTCTTCAATTTTATTTTCAGTTCTGAATTTTAGAAACTTGAAGTAAATCAAGTATTTCTATATATACTAATTACAATAGAAGAAAATTATTATACATGAAACTACAGGCTTCTATTACATACAGCTTGTTTTTCTTTTATTGTTATTCATTTATATGGATACAGATAGATCTATAAAATTCAATTAATATATTTAACATGAAACTTTAAGAATACGTTTCAATGACAATGTTTCCACTTTCTTTTCTTTTCTTTTTTGCTACCTGTGTAGTTTTTGTCTGAATATACCATTCTGCATCCTGGGTCCATCAACTCTCTGTTAGTGTTTCATTACCATTCTTTTGGAATTATAGTTTATCATTATATTGATCAGAGTTCTTAAGTGTTTCAAAGTTGTTGTTATTTATAATGTTGTTGCTATTGTATGCATTTTCCTGGTTATGTTCACTTTACATCAATTCATAGAGGTCTTTCCAAGTTTTTTTCCTGAAACTGTTCATTTGATCATTTCTTATGACACTAATATTCCATTGCAATCATGTACCATAATTTTTTCAGCCATCCCCCAACTGACATATTCCCCTTTAGTTTCCAGTTTTTTGACACTATGAATTAATATTTTTTGAACATATGACCCTAGTAGTAGTATTGCTGGGTATACACAATTCAGTGATATTTTTGTGTGTAGTTCCAGATTGCTTTCTAGAATGACTAGACAAATTCATAGTTCCTCCAATCATACATTTGTGTGCTTTCTTGTAATCCTTCCAATAATGGCCATTGTCCTTTTTTATGTCATCTTAGCCAATCTGAAGAACTTGAAGCTTTAATTTATATTTTTCCTAATTATTAAATGATTTGAAGAACTTCTTCAAATGGTTGTTGATGGTTTAGATTTCTAAAACCACATGTTTATATCCTTTGACCATTTATCAATTAGGGAATAGATTTTGTTCTTATAAACTTGAATCAGTTCCTTCTGTGTCTTAGATATGAGACCTTTATTAGAGAAACTTCCTGAAAAAATATTTTTCCCCAAAGTTACTTATTTCCTCTCTAATTTTAGGGTTTTTTTTTTTTTGCATGGAAACTTTTTAAAAAACCTTTTTATACCTTTAAATTTTTTTATAAGCCAAAATTATCCATTTTATTTTTTGTGATTCTCCTTATCCTTTGTTTGGTCCCTTTCTTACAAATTAAAAAGAACTTTCTTCTTTGTTCTCTAATTTGTTTATGATATTACCTTTTGCATCTAAGTCTTGTATCCATTTGGAGCTTATCTTGGTGTATGCTGTGAAAGACTGGTCTATACCCAATTTCCTCCAGATCACATTTCTAGCAGTTTTTTTAGATGAAATAGTGATCCCGAGAGATGGTAGTTTTTGTTTTTACTGAACACTGTGCTACTATGTTCATTTTTTTTTCTGCATAGTGATGTCTACAGGCTTCTCTCTACTTTTTTAAACTGGAACCAAGTAGTTTTGATCATCAATTTGTAGTATAGCTTGAGATCTGATCTTCTTTGGTCACCATATATCCTTTTTAAATCGCTTTACATATTGTGAGGATAATTTTGATACCCTTACTCAATTTAATCAGTATTTGCTTAGTTCGTTGTGACTTGGTGGCATCAGTGATTGTATAAGCAAGACAATAGGATAGAATTAAGATTGACTTAGTTAACTTAGACTAAGAATTATGTAGGTTATAATTAATTTACCCACTATGTATTGATGAGTATATTGGCTATAAAAAAAAAATTCCCCTCAAGCAAAGGGCTCCTTAGATCCAATGGATTAGGGACCATTAGTGTCCCTAATAAATTGATAGATGCTTGGAGTTATGCCTCAGTTTCCTTTTATTGCAGATCAGCTTTTTAGAGCCTACAATATAGTTTATCATATGAGCTACACAACAATCTTGTGAAGAACAAAATTCAGGTATGATTTTTCCCATTTTAAAGATACTTAGAATTTCAATGCCTTGTCTGGATCATATAGCTATTAAGTAGAAGAGCCAAGATAGGAACCTAGATCTATGATACACAGATGTAGGATACTTTCAACCCCACCACCAATGCATCACAATAGGTATTATGCATATCAGTATATAACAAATATATATGTATATATATATTCTATGATATCAGTATATAACAAATACATACATATATACACATACATATATATGTATATATATATTTATATATATATATATACTAAGCATATCTGTATATAACAAATCATTTTCTTTTGTGAGGTTGTTCTTGATTCTCTTTTTTCATCAAAAAGCTTTGGGAAGGACAGGCAGCTATGGGATTTAGAATATAGATGTCATCCATGGCATTGATTAAATCCTAGTTCTTTCAAGGCCACATTTCTTCATGAAATACTGACAATATATCAAGAATTCTAAACAATACTATATATTTCTCACCAGAAGGCTGGCTAAGCTATAGCATAAGTAGAAACTCTTGGTTTGGGAGCACTGGGTAAAAAGGCAGAGATGTCTCAGTGTGAACTCCTTCTTACTTGAGGGAAAACAAAACTCCAAGCACCTTCCTACTCATTCTTATTCAGAAGGTTTATATTTACATAAGAAATCATTTTAATTGAAGACTCCAATAATTTCAAGTATGTAAACTCAGTGAATCATGTTGTCTGCAATACTAGTTGGTACTCTTACTCAATCAAAAGAATTCTGCAGAGAAATGATTCTTAACCATTTCAGGGAGTCCATTCACTTTGTAATCCTTTCCATTTTATTTTTCTATTTTAAACCATTGTTCTGAGAAGAGGCCCACGGAAAGGAGTCCATGTCATAAAAATGGTTAAGCATCTCTGCTGTAGAGCAGATTGCTGATTCATTTGTTACCACATTAAGGGAGGCAGAACAGCTGAGCCATGAAGGTGGAAAGCAGTAGCTGCTGCCAATAGCTCCAACAAGACCACAGGTTTCTTCCTTATTGGGGCTTCCTGTATCCAATAGAAGATGTAAGAAGTAGGACCAGAGGTATGATGAAGCTCAAATGAGATATTGGACATAAAACACTTTGCAAACCTTAAAGCAGTTTATAAATACCAGTTATCATTAATAGCAGCAGCCACAAAAGTAGTAGTAATAGTAATTGTTGATTATCCTACTAGGCCTCCAATCTAGTGATGACTTCATTGTCTCAGCCTGTAAAGCTCAAG
Organism: Gymnobelideus leadbeateri; assembly: GCA_011680675.1. Classification (NCBI taxonomy): domain Eukaryota; kingdom Metazoa; phylum Chordata; class Mammalia; order Diprotodontia; family Petauridae; genus Gymnobelideus; species Gymnobelideus leadbeateri. Next base: position 57,621 of record WOXC01012436.1, on the reverse strand, counting down.
CAATGTTTATAGAGCAGTAAGGAGTGTTCTGGTAAGTGTTTAACAACCAGGCTCTGGGGGATGGGAAGAAGGAATGCATGCACACATAATTGGGAAAAAAAATTCTTCTCCTCCCCACTATACTTTTAAGTTTAATCTACATTATTAACACTTTCTTAAGTCTAGACAATCAACAAAATAATACAGTAAGTCCTGAAATGTAGTAATTATTGATTTCTAAAATATAATTGCTCACACTGAAATTTTAATAACTGACTTGAGCCTTGGATTAGAGCTGGCTCCAGTACATCTCTGAACAGGAACAGCTATGGGAGGAAGTGGATAGAGCACTGGACATAGAATCAGAAACAGCTGAGCTCAAATCTGATCTCTGATATTTACTGTCTGTGTGACCCTGAACAAATCACTTAACCCTTGATGTCTGCCTCAGTTTCCTCAACTGTAAAATGGGGATGATAACAGCACCTACCCCACAGTATTGTTGTGAGGATCTAATGAGATATTTGTACTTAGCACAGTTACTGGCACATAGTAAGAGCTCCATAAATGTTATTTTTTTGTTTTTGTTGTTCCCTTTTAGCTTGTGTTTTGTAGCCTGGTCCACTATATCGTGGTTGCAGAACTTATTTTCTTTGGAAGAGGGGAAGAACGAGAGTAGTTGATAGTCTTTTGTGTCAGAAGAGTGTGACTGGAGGGATCTGGTTTTCCTGGGTCTTTTTTTCCAAGTGTGTTTTTGTTTGCATTCACTAATATTGTGTGTGTCATTGGGGAAGTCTTATGTAATGAGCCATGTTTTAAGCTGCCTGAGCTCTTAGGCACAGAGAGCACTAAAAAGGTTGGTGCTGGTGATCTGAGGCATGAAGCTTCTTTGATAGCATTATCTGGGGCAACATGGTACAGGAGAGAGTATTAGCCTTAGAGTCAAAGGATTTGGGTTGGATTTCTGCTTCTGCCACTTATGAATGGTATGACATTGGAGAAATCAATTAATTTCTCTGACTTTCAGTTTCCTCATCTATAGAATGTTGAGCTAGAGCTATCCCAGCTTGAAATCTGTTTTCCTTTTCTCATTTTTTCCCTGTTGTGATTTATCAGAGATCACAGGTCTCTGATATAATTTATTTTATAAAACTAACTTCTAATGGTCTTAATTAAGCAAAAGCACTATTTTGCTAATTTTTAGAGGAACCATATTTCCTAGCCCATCTTACCTCCAATACTTATTAAAAGAACTACTAGTAGGATTGCAGTTTAAGGCATGTGAGTTCTCAATTCTGTCCTGAGTATGATTTCACAGTCAGCTAAACCCTAGCTTGGATGTATTCGGTCTCTCAGCCTATGATCATATAGCAAGCAAATGCTATAATAGCAAAAGCAGGATTCAAACTCAAATCTTTTGTGCTCCAAGTCCGACTCCTTTTCCATTTCATCATCATGCTTTTGAGATGAGTTAGAAGCCAGTGGTACACTTTCATGACCAATACCAGGTCTTGCCCTGGGAAAATTGGGAAGTTGGTAAAGTTTATCTCTTTAAGCTCAGAAACATCCATTTCCATGCTCTTTCCTTCCTTCTGAGATGACTTTGTCCATCCTCCTAGCTGGTTGCCCTTTGTACTTTGCCTATGTGAATTCGCTGCTCAAAGAAAAATCTCCTGTCAGTCATTTGCAATTTAGTGTGAATTAAAGTGATTACTTTCCATGTTCTAGGAAGATCTGCCTTTTAAGCATATTCATTCATTGCAATAAAGTCTTTTGTATCCATTAAAAAGCATTCATTTGGAGCTGGAAGGAATCTCAGAGGTTAACTAGTCTTAGACCCTTATTTTGCTGTAGAGGAAACTTTGCCAAGGCAAATTAAGGGACCTGCCCCAGAGCCTCTGATTCAAGGGCCAATACTCTGCTTATTGTGCCATGACAATAGCAAGCATAAGTGTGTGTGTGTGTGTGTGTGTGTGTGTGTGTGTGTGTGTGTGTGTGTGTTGATATAAAGGGAGGCAATGACCTAAAATAGCAATACACAGGGAGCCACCTGCTCTTCCCACGCATAAGATTGACCTTGGCTTCACACTTAGTGTAAGATCATTATCATTTTCCCAAGATTCTGCACACAAAGAACAGTAGGGGTGTGCTTTGGCCTCCTCACTTTTGATCTCTCATCTTTAGAAGTTTTTATAATAGGAAGAAAAACCACAGTCAGGTAGCTTCACAGTGTTTTGTAATGGCACCTCTGCCCATTAAATGGAGAGAAGTGCACTCTGGGCATTATAAGAACTGTGAGGTCAATATCAGACTGTCACTGAACTAGATGTGTATCCCAACCCCTCCTCCTCTACCAACCCCTGCCAATAGGCCTTAGGGTCTTTGGGTCACTAGGCTGTAACACGGTAGGAGGTAGGAATTAGAAGATCACTAAGGTCACTTCCAGTTCTAGCATCCTCTTATATTCTGATCCAGGTTCAATTAGGCTGCACAGAAAACAGTGGGGTCCAGGGAAGCAATTGCTTGCATCCTTAGTGGGTGCCTGCAAAGTTGTATGTGCATTAAGCATTCTCTTAGATCTTTTCCATCGATGCAATTAAAGATTCACTCCTTTTATTTCTGATTTTGTGTTCAAACTGTTAGCATGTGCAAGAAAAAACCCCACCAAGAGCCATGTTGGACATAAGGATAAAAGAATTCAATTAGCCAACTGGGAAACCACTTAAGGAACATAGCGCAAGTCAACCAATCGTCTCTGTCAAAGCTCCTAACTGATGGAGGAAAAAGCCAAGTTTGCTTGGACATTGCCTTTCTTTGTTTTTGCTCAGCCATATTGAAAGGACAGTGTCTCTGGAGAGGGGATGGTAATGGGTAGTTGGGATACTAGGTACAGGATAAATATTCATGGATTTCTTGGCTTCTGGCACATAATTTTTCCCCCAAGACACCTGCCAAAGTCCAAGTGGGTACAAAGAAACTACTTACTTTGCACTCCATACTAGCTATTGGCACTGATTCCTATGCCATGTTCTTCTGCCCCAATCTGGCCCAATATTTGGGAAATATCAAGTATATTTGATTATCAGGGAAATCCATATACTTTCTGCCTGTAAGAATTTGACAAAGTAATTTAATCTCCTGGGCCTCAATTTCCTCATTTAGACAAAATGGTCTTAGAAGTTCCTTCTAGCTCTAGATCTATGAGACTATTATCGATGATGAAATAAATTATTGACATTTGACCCTGATTAGACCTGAGTGTGGCCTTGCCTCTTGCTTGGAAGAGGATTAGGTAGACTGATATGTTATCCTGAATCTGATTTTACTGCCCTCAATTCCTACAAAAGATATTTCAAAGCTTTTAGAAAAAAGTTAAGTAGAATCTTAAGATCTAAAATTCTAGAACGAGGCATCAATCCAGGAAAGATAAGATCTAAAGAATAAAGTTCTGAAGATAATATGTGTAAGAAGCAAAGGGAGGAGGGGATGGAGAATGTCTAAAGACACTGAAGTAAATATACAGGGAACTTATTGACCAATTTTGATTTTTTAAAAACATGTCCAAAAGATAAGTAAAGGTGGATAATGGAAGATGAATACATGGTCTTTTCTTCCAACTTCTTTGATTTTCAAGCATGCTAAAGTTTGAGATGATCCAAGGCATATTAAGAATACCCCAAACAATAAAAGGTATTTTTAAAAAGTCATATTGGCTGAAAGAGGAGGATCAAAGAAGGGAGAGGACTTTGTGTACATGGAATGATGCTAGATGATGGAGAGAAGGCAGAACTATTCAGTTCTTCTCTTATTGTGTTGCTGTTTTTGTTTTTTGTTTTTCCTTTTTGGGACTGGAAAGGATAAGAGTTGAAATCCAAAATAATCAAGGCAAAAGTAAGATTGCATTTAACTTCCATAGATGAACTCAAGTTCTAGTCCCAGAAACATCAAATCCCAAGTGTAGTGGCAATTACACTGGCATACCCAGGATGGCTGCTAGCACAGGGTCTTAGATCTGCTTTACTAGGAAAAATAGCTGTTTAAGTGGTCAACAAACATTTTAAATTATATTCACTAGTTCAGGGGAAAAAATAGCTCCTGGAATTTCAGAGAAAATACAAATTGAGAAAATACAAGGAGAGAAATAAAGACCTACAGGACTCTGATGGTCTGATCAACTGTACACTTTACATAAGTCCCTCGGTCGAGAGAGTCCTTACATGCGAGCAGGTGCAGAGCTCTGAACATATGGCCACTCAGAATCTCAACCAGGGAATCACAAGAGCCTTCTCATAAGTGAGCCCCCAAGGCAAATTGCCAGCTCAGAGTATATATACACTTCTCAGAGCCAGAAGGCATCACAACCTATTCAGTGCCTAATTAGAAATTAGCAAAAGGTGTGAAAGTCTTCCTAAGAGCAAATCTCCCCTAAGCAAACTTCCCTTAATAGGCTCCAGGTGAGGCCTATTAATGGGTGGGGAAGATCTTATATCCTATTAACATTACACCAAGACACTAAAAGATTGGAAACACATGATTGCCAAGAGGCTCCCAGGAATCTCAAAAGTTTGTGAAGCATGAGCAAGCTATTGCACAATAGAGGGGTAAATATCCTAATTGTCAGAAGATAAAATGTTTAAGTCTGATAGCACAAGTTCGAAAAGAACCTTTATATGTTATGTGTCTCTTAATTGATGCAGTTCATGACCCATATATGGTTTAGCTGGAAGTTGTTGTGGCTAAAAAATTTTAATGCCTATTGACCAACGTGTTGGCCAGCCTCTTTGAGCCTCACTTGGCAGCTTCTTAGACCATCTCCAATGTTATGCTCCATGTCTATCTAGTAGTAGAAATTGATTGCATGCCAATGATCTTGATTTCTATTCTAGACAAAATTCTGGAATATTCTATTAAAAGAATGGTCATTAAACTTCTCAAAAATGAATTAATAATTGCAAAGAGACTGAATGGTTTTAATAACAGACAATGATAGATTAAATTTGTTATATTTTTCCAGGATAGAACAAGAGAATACATGAGGTACAATTTACCTAGATGTTAGCAAAGAATTTGATAAAGGTTCTCTTGGTATCATTATGGAGCAGATGGAGAGATATGGGCTAGGCAACACTACATTTAGGTGAGAATAGGACTGGGATAGCTAGGTGGCACAGTGGATAGAGTGCTGGACCTGAATTCAGGAAAACATCTTTGTGGGTTAAAATCTGGTCTCAGAAACTTCTACTACCTGTGTGACCCTGGGCAAGTCACTTAACCCTGTTTGCCTCAGTTTCCTTGTCTGTAAAATGAACTAGAGAAGGAAATGGCAAACCCCTCCAGCATCTTTGCCAAGAAAACCCCAAACTGGGTCTCAAAGAGTCTTACATGATTGAAAATTGACTGAACAACAAGAACTGGACCCAAAGACCAATATTAATGGTTCTGTGTCAACTAGGAAGGAGGTTTCAGGTGGAGTACTCCATCTTTGACCCTGTATAGTTTGATATTTCTATCAATGACTTACATAAAGGCAAAGATGACACAAGATGCATAGTAACACATTGGATGACAGGATGCAAAAAGATCTCAATAGGTCAGAACACTGGGAGAAATCTAACAAGATAAAATTAGAAGGAAAACCTGCAGTCTTACTCATGAATTTAAGATCTTCACTTCGCAATCACAAGCTCATGGGGATCATAGATCTAGAGCTGGAAGGAACCTTGGAGGCCGTCTAATCCAACTCTCTCATTTTACAGATGAGGAGAAATGTGGCTAGACAGCAATTTGTTTAAAAAAAGATCTGAGCGTTGGAGGTCTGCTAACTAAATACAAGTCAACAGGATGAAATGACAGTCCTCAAAACTAATGTGATCTTAGGGGATGTCAAGGAGCCAGTACTACAAAGTTAATCATCCTGCTGTACTTTGCGCTAGAGTGTGCTATTTTGGGAGTATTATTTGCAATTTCTGAGCACCACATTTTGGGAAGGGAGAGTGTCCAGACAAAGGCAACCAGGATGGAGAAGGACCTGGAGTTCTGGCCAAATGAAGAATGGTTAAAAGAACTAGGGATATTTATCCTGGAGAAGAAAAGACTTAGGGGAGACATAATAACTGCTTTCAAGTATTTAAACCAGAGTCATAACAAAGGCAAAGTAAGAGAGGGACTTGCCCCAGGCTGGAAAAACTGAAGGGTACAAAAAATGTATAAAATGTGGATCCAGCACGCAGCCATTAGGATGGAGGGTGTGTGCAATTTTATATTCTTGCCTCAGGCACAAAATTAGCTAGTTACCCTGCAGATCTGAAGGGCTGTCACTTGGAAGGGAAATTAGGCTTGTTCTATGTTGCCCCAGGGGGTAGAACTGGGAGTACTGGGTAGAAATTGCAAAGAGGCAGATTTTGTCTCAAAGTAAGAAAAACTTCTTAGCAATTAGAGCTGTCTAAAAGTGAAATGGCTGGCTCTCTTTCTCCCCACCCTCAGGTAATGGTTTCTCCTTGCTAGAGGTCTTCACAAAGGGTCTGGATCATCTCTTAGATCTGGATCAATTCATAGTAGGATTCTTTATCAGGTGCAGGTTGGACCAGATGGTCCCTGAGATCTCTTTCAACATTCTGTGAGAGGAAGTTGACCTACACTTTGGGAAAAGGACAATTACCTGGGAAATGGCTCCTAGAGACTGTTCCAGGTCTGAATTACATCACTTTGCAGCCCAGACCCAGAGCTATCCCTAAGCTGCAGTGCAATGGTTCTAGGGTCCTTCACTGCAAGGAGGTGGGCAGTACAATGGACTTCAAAAGGACAGGAGAAATCAATGCTTCTCATAAGATGAATTTCTTGCTCCCTCATTTCAGTCACTTCCAACTTTGTGAACCTATTTGGGGTTTTCTTGGCAAAAATACTGGAGTGGTCTGCCATTTTCTTATTCAACTCATTTTATAGATAAGGAAACTGAGGGAAACGAGGTTAAGTGGCTTGCCTAGGGTCACACAGCTAGTAAGTGTCTGACTTTGAATTTGAACCCAGGTCTTCCTGACTCCAGGCCCAGCACACTGTATACTATGGCCATCTAGCTGCCCCTTGTAAAATGAATACTTGTGTGACTTGGTTTTGGATTGAAAAGTAAATAGGAAATAACCTCAGAAGATTTTGAGGCATCAGAGACTTTAGATGTTTTCTAGCCTAAATCCTTCTTTTTATTGAAAGGGAAACTGAGGACCAGAGAAATTAAGTGACTTAGCCACACATCCTGCAGCAAAATTGTGAAGTAGGTGAAATTTACTCAGTTTGTAGCAGTATGTTAGACAAGATGTTAGGAGCCCAGCTGGTCTGGTCCTTACAGGCTTTTTGGAAGCATCTCAGGGCCTGCCTTAAGGTCCTCTTCTACAGGGCTTGTTTGTTTTTGGTGTTAACACTTTTATTTTACTAGACTTCAGGGTTTATATATGCAAAAATGGACAGAATAGAATGCAACTCAATTCTTTCAAGTATATAAAACAAAGACAATTCCTCTTCCTTCAGTTTTGAGAAACACTGGTCTTAGCAGTCTTCCAGGCTGATTCTGGTAGCCCTCTGGGTCTCTAGCTACCTCTCTAGGCAATGTTACAATCAAAGGTGGTCTTACACATTGGCCTTCATGGTCACCAGATAATGCTATTTCAGGGATGACCAGGAGATTTCTTATAGAACTAAGAAAAGGCATTTGTGAGCCTCAAGAGAAGCTTGAAAATAGTGCCACTTGGTTAATCAAATGGAGGCTTTGAGCCTTCACTGTGACAGGTGTGACTTGACATTGCAAAAATGAAATACCTGTAAAGCAAAAAGACTGGGCTTTAATATACGGACATTTAGTGACAGGAGCCGGACCAATGATTTCATTGGTATGAAGAACTCTCAGGTGAGGAAATTCTCTCTGCCAGTGCAAAGTGATACCTTCTCTGCAACTCAATAATTTTAGGGAGTTGCTAGAGCATTGAAAGGCCAAGGTCACAACAAAGGTTGTACAGTCAGTATGTGACAGAGACAGGACCTAAACACAGGTCTCGCAGGCTTTGTGGATAATTCTCTATCCATCCATGGATCAAATAATATCTATGTCCAGTTTCTCCCAGAATACTCCACTGCCTATTGGCTAATTCCAATAATGGATAAAAGAGTCAACTTAAAGCAAGGAAGATTTGAACTTGAATCCAGACTCAGACGCTTGCTATTTGACTCTGGGCAAGTGATTTGACCACTCTGAGTCTTAGTTTCTCCCTCTGTAAAATGGGGATACTTATAGCATCTACTTCACAGAGTTGTTTTGAGGACCAAATGAGATAAAATATGTAAAGTTCTTTGCAAACCTCAAAGCACTAAATAAATGCTGGCTATTATTATTAATCCCTAAAATCACATTGATAAAATATTTATAAGTAAAAAGTAATTTTAATAGCTGTTATATATATAATAAATAGCTTAGCTTTAACTTCCTTAACTTTGTCAACCCCTGGCTATTTAGCTGCCCTTTCTTTTTTCCATTTTTTTTAAAGATTTTATTTTTAGTTTATGGAATAAAACAAACATTTCAAAAACATAGTAAAATAAAAAAAGATTATTGTATATGAAACTGCAAATCTACTATGTACAACTTGCTATTCCATTCAAATTTCAGACAAAATTGTCATGTAAATTTCTTTTTTACTCTTTTTTTCTTTCCTCCTCCCTCCCCCATCCTAGAGATGGCTACCATCAGACATAAATATGTATATAGATATAGATGTATGTATATGTATGTGCATAGAATAATTGCATTTTTACATAATTATTCTATATATGCTTCCATTTATAAGTTCTTTCTCTGCATATAGATTGCATCTTTCTTCATATGTCCTTTACACTTAATTTGGATTAAATAGTTATATCTCCTTTTCCTTATGTCTGGAGTCAAATTTGAACTCAGGTCTTCCTGTCTCTGAGCCTGTGCTTTATCCACTCTTCCATGTAGCTGCTCCTCTGATTTTCCTTTTTTTTTTTTTTAATTAATTTATTAGTTTAGTTTCAGTTGACAAGATTCAATTCCTTAGTTCCTTGATTTTCAAATTTCCTTTACTTCCCTCCCTCCTCCCCTCATGACATCATATAGTACAGTATAGGGTCTGCAAATGCATTCATATTAAACATTATTCCAATTGCAAAGGCATATTGTACTAGGTGGGATGAAAGATGGTAAGGAAGAAGTACAACCAAACAATGAGAAGAACAAGATCATTTAGTTTGCTTCCATCAGGATTCAGGCTCAGTTCTTTCTAGTTATATCTCTGGATGGCGCATTTCTCACTTTCTTGAGTCTTTCGGGATTAACTTATATCACTGCATTGCTGAAAAGAGTCCAGTCTGTCATAGTTGGTCGTCACAGATATGGTATGTCTGTGATTGTATACAAATTTCTTCTGATTCTACTCTTCTCGCTCAGCATCAGTTTGTATAAGTCTCTCCAGGTAATTATGAAATCCGTCACCTCCTCGTTTCTTATAGCACAATAAAATTCCATTACATTCATATACCACAACTTGTTTAGCCATTCCCCAATTGATGGGCACTCCTTTAGTTTCCAATTCTTTGCAACCACAAAAAGGGCTGCTAAAAATATTTTTGTACATATGGTTCTTCCTCCCACTACTATGATCTCTTTGGGATATAACCCTAGGAGTGGTATGGCTGGGTCAAAGGGTATGAAATTATTTATAATCCTTTGGGCATAATTCCAGATTGCTCTCCAGAATGGTTGGATAAGTTCACAACTCCACCAGCAATGTATTAGTGTTCCAATTTGCCCACATCCTCTCCAGCATTTGTCACTTTCTTGTTTTGTCATCTTAGCCAATCTGACTGGAGAGATGTGGTATCTCAGAGTTGTTTTGATTTGCATTTCTCTAATTAATAGTGATTTAGAGCATTTCTTCATATGCTTATAGATATCTTTAATTTCTTTCTCTGAAAACTTCCTATTCATATCCTTTGACCATTTCTCAATTGGGGAATGACTTGTATTCATATAGATTTGGCTCAATTCTCTATAAATTTTAGAAATGAGTCCTTTATCAGAGACACAGGTTGTAAAAATTCTTTCCCAATTTCCCACCTCCCTCTTGATCTTGGTTACATTGGCTTTGTTTGTGCAGAAGCTTTTCAATTTAATGTAATCAAAATTATCCATTTTGCATTTTATAATGCTCTCTAATTCTTGTTTGGTCCTAAAATCTTCCCCTCTCCACAGATCTGTCAGGTAAACTATTCCTTGCTTTCCCAAATTGCTTACAGTATCATCCTTTACACCTAGATCATGCACCCATTTAGACTTGATTTTGGTATATGGTGTTAGATAGTGATCTATGCCCAGTTTCTGATTTTCCTTTTTAATGGATCTGAATGGATAGCTAGATGATGCAGGACCTCAGGAATATTCATCTTTGTGAGTTCAACTCTGGCTTCAGACACTTTTAGTAGCTGTGTGACTCTAGGCAATCCACTTAAACCTGTTAGCCTCAGTTTACTCCTTTGTAAAATGAGCATGGGATAAAGAAATGTCAAACCATTTGTCTTTGCCAAGAAAATCCCAAATTGGGTCACAGAGAGTCAGAAATGACTGAAAAATGACTGAACATATATCATGACTTGTTTTTTTGTTGTGATGATTTCTAGACATAAGAAAATGATGTAGAAAGTGTTAATAATGCAGTTTAAGTTAAAAGTGTGCCCTGCATACTTTTTGTTTGTTTGTTTGTTTTGGAGGGGGGAAGGTAGGGCAGTTGGGGTTAAGTGACTTGCCCAAGGTGACACAATGAATGTCAAGTGTCTGAAGTCAGATTTCAACTCAGGTACTCTTTATTCCAGGGCTAGTGCTCTATTCACTGCTGCACCTAGCTGCCCCCTGCATACTTTTTTTTTTTTTTGGAGAGCCAGTGCTAAACATATTTATAAGTACATCCCAGACATAACTGATCACCACTGCAGATCCCAAACCTTTTGTTAGTTGACATTCTTTGTCAAGTACTAGGTCCAAAAAATAGCAATACCTGTTGGCCAGCCTGATCCATGGGCCTCTCAGAACTTAACTGGGTTCCTTCTTGGATGATAGCTGAAGAGACCCTCACCAAAGCCCAGTCTTTGAGAAAACCAAAGCTGCCTTCATGCTACAAAGAGATATAGGAGGATTACAGTGCAGGAGGACTGAGAACAATAAAACATCCTTCAACCCAGCATAATCATTTTTTTTACTTTTCAATGTGTCTCCAACAAGTAGAGTTCACTTGAAGGTAAAAATGACTTCATTATTCCTATTTTAGAGATGAGAGAATAGAGGCTCAGGAAGGTAGAGAATTATCCAAGTTCACACGTTCAGCTGACAACAGTGTTGGGACTAAATTTTACATTTTGGAAATGAATACCCAAGACCCCCAGTGGGGCTGTCTTCGCAATACTTCCATGAAAAAAATTGCTTCAGCCTAACCCTAATGGGCAACTGGGTAGATTGGTAGATAAAGAAGCAGGCCTTGAATCAGGAAGACCTGAGACTGGATTTGAACTCCCTTCTTCTTTGGTTTAAATCTAGTCTCAGACATTTACTAGCTGCGTGACCCTGGGCAAGTCACTTTACCCTATCTGCCTCACTTACCTTATCTGTAAAATGAGCTGGAGAAGGAAATGGAAAACAACTCCAATATCTTGGCCAATATTTGTGGGGTTTGGAACTGAAAGGAATTTTTAAAGTTATCCAGTCTTTTCATTTTGAAGTCCAATATCCTCATTTTCTGAATGAGGAAACTGAGGTCTAGAGAAGCAAAATAATTTACCCAAGTAAGGGGTAGGGTGAGGATTTTGATCCAGAATCCATTTGATTCTATATCCACTGCTCTTTCTACCATACCACAAAGCCTCAATGTCTGTGTCCTTATTAAATGTGTTGAATAACAACTGTTGTTTCACCATCCTCTAAATATTCTCTCTAATGGACAAACTACATGATCCCATCTTTGTAAATTTGACTATCTTATAATTTCCCCCTTTTGTTTTTAGATGTCATGAGTACAAGAAACACCTTGCATTTGAGAGCATTTGTCTAGGATTTTATAGTGGAACCAGGGTCGGGACCATCAAGGTCTTTCATGGTGGAGGTGTCCAAGGTTCTGACTGAACCTCCCCAGTTTGGGGAGCAGGGTAGGAATGGGGCTGTGATTGACAAATCTTTGCTTAATTGGGGGTCAGATTATAATGTGAACAAGTCCAAGAGTTAGACCATAATGGAGCTAACAGGATAGGAAGTGGGAGTGGGGTGGGGGGTTGTTGAAGAAGTTGGCTCAAATCCAAAAATCAAAACAAAATTCAAAGGGAGATAGTGGTGGCAAACTCTGAGGTTTGGGCTTCCTTAATTCAGTACCTGTGGCTCCAAGAAGCTCTAGCATGCACAGTGGCCACACTCCAATAAAACTGTCTTGGCAGACGGGCTAAACCAGATTAAGGGTAATCAACAAGTCTACAAGTGAGTTGGGGGGGGGTGTCTACCCCTAGTATGTGAAGACTTCCCCTGGTGGAATGGGCAGATGAGAACAATTCATTCTAGTAGCTATGAAGGCAGATGAAGCAGATGCCTTGGTGCTCTTTTATAGCTTAGTCACTCACTACATCCCAGGCCATCACCGGTTGTCCTGACTTTTGCCATCTTCGATGACTCTGAAAGAGAGAGTGAGTCTGCTAGCTCTGGGCAATTCTGCCTCCCTTAAATCTCCAGTGTCAAAGAATATAATCTAAATTTGTTAGCCTGTAACTCAGGATTCTAGAAAGAGCATTGAGTGGATAGCTGAAGATTTAGATTCGACTTGACTCTGCCACTTAATAGATACATATACCTTAGCAATTTATGTAACCTCTCTGTGCCTCAGTCTCCTCATCTGTAAAATTGGGGAAATGATTACTTGTACCACCTATTGAATAGGACTGTTACAACAAAAAATATTTTTAGACTTCCAAGTACCATATAAATCTCAGTTTTGGTTATTTATTACTACCCTGCCTCAACTTACATGTCTAACCTTATTTTTTATTAGTACAAAATCCAAACTCTCCACTCTCTATAGATTATTCTCTTCACTGTTCCCAGCATATGTTATGCTAATTTATGCCTTGAAGCCTTTGTTTATGCTGTTCTTCACTCTCTCCCAGGGCTCCCCAGAGTGTCCTCCCCCTCTTCCCTCTACTGATCCAAATACTACTTATCCTTCACATTTAACTCAAGCCCCATGATCCTCTATGAGGTTTTCTGGATTACTCCAGCCCATGCTATTATCCCCTTTCTTTAGCCACTTATGACACATAGATCTCTGCTACTACTGATTACTTAATGACTTATTATATCTATGCCCTAGATCTTCAACTAAATTATAATTTTCTGCAAGGCAGGAGCCAGATCTTATGCTTCTTTGATTGGTGCTGGGAACAGAGTGGGTGCTGAATGACAATTTGTTGAATGAATGAATGAGTGAGTGAATAAATGAAGATTGTATAATTCTGAAAAGTACTGACTACAGAGATCTCGAGAAAAGCGAGTAATAAAACCAGAAATGCCTCAGACTTTAATATAAGGCAAATTTGTTATTCAATCCTGTTGGGGTCCAAAAAGAGTGGGTTGGATTTTGTATTATTCCCATATAGATAAAGGCAAAGGCCTAGGGATCTGGGAAGGGAAAGATGAAGATTGTTATAGAAAGCCAAAATGGAATTCATTATTTTTGTGGGAATACCCTTAGTGGAGATCAAGGTAGAAATTGCTAGTGCTAGGGAAAGGAAGGGAGGAAGGAAGGAAGGAAGGAAGGAAGGAAGGAAGGAAGGAAGGAAGGAAGGAAGGAAGGAAGGAAGGAAGAAGGAAAGGAGGAAAGAAAGAAAGAAAGAAAGAAAGAAAGAAAGAAAGAAAGAAAGAAAGAAAGAAAGAAAGAAAGGAAGAAGGAAAGAAAGAGAGAGGGAAGGAAAGAGGGAGGGAGGAAGGAAGGAAGGAAGGAAGGAAGGAATGAAGGAAGGAAGGAAGGAAGGAAGGAAGGAAAAAAGAAAAGAAGGAAGAAGGAAAGAAGAAAGAGAGAAAGAGAAAGAGAAAGAGAGAGGGAAGGAAGGAGGGAGGAAGGGAGGAAGGAAGGAAAGAAGAAAGAAAGAAGGAAAAAGAAAGAAATCCCATTTGTCTTATGCCACAGAAGAAGAGAAGAGCACAGTTTTGTTCCTCCTCTGATTATGTGGTTTGTGCCCTGGAGGACCTTGGTGTTGTTATCTGGAGTCCCTGTGTTGTGTTTATCTGGAGCTCAGAAAATTTGTGGTGTCAGGAGCATTTGAGTCTTCTAGACAGACAAATAAGCCCCTGCCAGGTTCACTTAGCCTGAGATCAATTCTTCTATTTTAGTTCCTTTCTCTCTTTGGCTCTGAAGGCTTGGTCTGGTTACCTCAGTCCAGGTTATTACTGTTACTCCCAATAGAACTGTCCTTTTGTTTCATCTAGCACTTCCCAGTTTGCCAAACATTTGCTTGACATTATTTCACTGACTATACTTAGGCCCAAAATGTTGTTTTCTTTGAACATCTCTTCAATGCTGGTGATAATCAGAGCAGCTCACATTTATATAGCACCTTGCGTTATAAATGCTTTAGATGCTTGAAATGATATACAATGCAATGGGAAAGTATTCACTAAGTACTTACCATGTGTCCAGCACTGTTCCAAGTGCTGGGGATACAGATAGAAAGGAGAGGAAGTATCTGCTCTCAAGAAGTTCCCATTCTAATTAATCTTCAGGGCAGATGGAAAGGCCCAGGACCGAGGGTGGGTTGTAAGATCTGATAGACCTTGGAGAACAATGACAGGGCAGGAGATCCTTGACCAATGACTGTCATGAAGGAGATAGTGGATCTGAAATTTGGAGTGGAGCTCTGGGTATTACCTCAGGAAGAAGCAGGGATGGGTAGGGGTGGCCTAGGGTGGGGAGACAGTGTATATGTCTAAAAAGGGGCATCCAGTGCCTGGTGGAAACTGGGCAATGGGAGCTGGTGTTCAGGAAGAAATGGGCTCCCTGTAGCAGATGTCTATTGGGCTCTTTGACATTCTTTAATATGTAAGGGGTAGGTGGGCTGCAGAGGGGAAGAGGAAGGTGACTGGCTCCTGGTAGGAACCCTTCTTGCTTTGCCCTCTGGCTACTACTTGTTTTCACATATCCTCCCATTTGGTTCTTATAATAATCCCATGACATAGGTAATTTTGAAGGGAAATGAAAGGAATATCTGTGATTTTATTCATTTGATTTTATTCCCTTTGACAATGCAAATCAAGAAAACTGACCTTTTTGTTTAGTCATTTTAGTCATGTCTGACTCTTCGTGACCCCATTTGGGATTTTTTTTGGCAAAGATACAGAAGGGGTTTGCCATTTCCTTATCTATCACATTTTACAGATGAAGAAACTGAGACAAACAGGGTTAAGTGACTTGCCCAGGGTCACCCAGAGGATTTGAACCCAGTTCTTTCTCTCTCTGAAGTCAGTGGTATATCCACTATACCATTGCTGCCTCTTAGGCAAAATAATAATTGAAATGCATATAGTACTTTAAAGTTTGCAAGGCACTTGATATACTTGACTCACAACCCTTTGAAGTAGATTCCATGAGTATGTTTATGTCCGTTTTACAGATGAGAAACTGAGACTTAGAGACATGCTAATAAGTATCACCAGCAGTAGATAAATCCAGGTCTTCCTGACTGAAAGTTCAGCGTGCCCTCTTCTATACCCTCACTGCCTTTCTAGGCAGCATAAGCATATTTCCTCTGTTTAGAGATGAAGGACTAGGGCCAAGAGTGGAGAAAAAATTTACCAAAAGTTACACAACTTCTAAGACTTGGATTCAGATCTTATTCTAAGTAAGGCTACCAAAATCAAACCTTTTTTTAAAGTTCAACATGACGTGTCAATAAGAGGCAAGTTATAAATAAATTTACACGTGATATATGTGTGTATACATATACATACATACACATACACACATATACACACACATATATGTAAATGTAAAATATCAGTCAAGCTAGTCAAATCCTGTCTGGTTGTCAGCCTTGATTCTAAGTCTGGTGCTGTTTCCATATTTCATTGCTTCTCAAAGCCATGGGGCCACTTCATGTAGGGCTTGGTGCAATGTAGAGAGAACCTTGCTTCTAGTCCAACTTGACCATTTACCTTAGTGATTTAGGCAAATTACCCCACCTTTGTGACTCAGTTTCCTCATATGTAAAAAAAGTTAGACTAATTGATCTCTATCATCCCTTCTAGATTTAAATCTATGACTCCATGAGCCAATCATATACTGATGAAACTATACAGAGAGCCAGATGTGAAAACCACAGGCAGCCTGTACTGCTAGGTCCCGATGAGTACTATTAAAAAATCCCATGAAGTAGTGCCATGTATTTGAAGTTATAATCATTATTACTGTATTATATTTTATATATTAAATATATATTATATGTAACTATATTATGATATAGTTATCCATTCAAGATTATAATTATATAAATAGTCATTTATGGCCCATGGAAATATGCAGTTCAAATAAAATAACCACTCTACCTTCACAGAATTCATTTTTTGCATCCATCAGGACCTTTCTCATAGTCTAGAAAGGTCTGAATGCTGTCACTACTATGTAATCCCTCACATTAGGAACTTGACACTTAGTTGGTCTTTCTCTTAGTATCCCCTTCTGCCAAATGTCTTCTTCATTCATTTATCTTATTTCTTGTCCATCAGTGTATTACTTGCAAGTCAAGATATCACTCTCCTGATGTCATTGGTCCTCTTCGAGGACAAAGGACCAGCGATGACAATACCACCAACAGGTATGCTACCTGGAGAACAGATTGCAAGGATGACTTTCAGGAGTTAGAGCCCATGGTGCCTGTCTGGGTGGTCCTAGTGTGAGCCTGTATCTACTGCTTCCTAGGGCTGGGCTGAGGGAAAAAAATGCATGAAGTTTTTGGAGATAGTTTGGCACAGACTCAAGAGTACACACTGACTGATTCTGTGGTCAGAGGACATGGTTCCAAATCCTGCTTTTGATGTTTACCACCTGTATTATCTTGAGCAAGTAATATATCTCTCAAGACTTCTGTTTCCTCATTGATAAAAGAAAGGGATTGGACTAATTAACCTCTGATGTACCTTCCAGTCCTAGATCTATAATCTTAGCAGCCTTTCTTCACTTCTTCCACATCTTCTGTGCCCATTGCTCTCATATTTTCTCCCCAACACAGAACCAATTAAAACCTGCTCTTCAGAAAAGATATGAAGTGATCTCTCTCTTATCCATGGTCTTATAGTATTAAGGACATAGGATCATTGGTTCAGGAAAGAAAAGGACTTTAGAGCTCCCCCATTTTACAGATGAGTAAACTAAGGACACCAAAGATAAGATGACTTGTGAGCCCCTTGAAAGTAATAACTGTTTCATTCCTTGCATTTATATTTCCAGATCCTTAAATAGTTCCTAGCTCATCATAAGAATTTGATAAATACATTTCAGTTGATTGATTATGCAAGATCTAACCAGTTAATAAGGAGCAGAGTTGAGATTGTTGTTAGCAATTAAAATAGTAAACTGTCCTCAATGTATATTGTCTTGGATTATTATTTCAATCACTTACTGTTATTTAATTTTTAGTATTTATACTTTATTTCCTTGATTAGATTAAAAACTCTCAGAAGGCAAGTCTCTATAAATAAAGTCTTACATGTCTTTGTGTCAATCTCATGTTCCTTTCTCCACTACTTTGAAGTTCAGTGTCCCATAGTAAGAGCTCAATAAATATTTGTCAATAGCTGTCACTTATTCCTTAGTATGAATGCAGTTTAGTGGGGTTTTTGGTTTTTGTTTGGTTTTTGTATCCTAAGCCTCATCTTTGACTGTTGCATAAGGAATTCTGGGTATCATTAAGTAGGTAGGAAAGCTAAATCGGGGCACCCTGGAAATCACATCAAATGTTTTTGTTGTCTGTACTAAAGCTGGCTTGCCCCTTAATTTTCCAGTGTGAACTATCGTAACTCACATTTTCTGATTTACTGTTCCAAATTCTATACCTCAGTTATTCAATTGGGGTGTTTTATTTTCCATGTGTTCATGTCCCATCTTTCTGATATAATTATAAGATCTTTAGACTAGCAAACTTATGAACTTAACTTTGATTGCTAGCAAAATTCTAAAATGCATTTTTTAAGATATGTCTAGTGAACAGATAGAAAAGGGAGTAAAGATCTTAAAGCATCATCAAGATTTCATCAGGAGTGGTCATTCCAGACTAGCCTCAGTTTCTTTTTTGATAAGATCACCAATGCTCTAGATTTTAGCAAAACATCTTATGAAATCTCTCATTAATTTTACAGAAAATAAGGAAAGACATGGGATAAAAGATAATATATTGTTCAATGTCAACTTGGAAGGAGATCACTACTGGAGTGTTCTAATATTTTTTATTAATGACTTGTATAAGACATCCACATCATGTTACTCAATTTGCAGATGAAAGTTGGGAGAGACCTTTAGATATTAGAATCAGAATCACAAAAATCTCCATTTTTTACACCAATATTTTTCTGTTTATGCTATAAGTTTACAAAGTAGGGAATACATCAGAATCTGAAAAAAATCTGCCTCACCCCTACTTTCCAGCTTTGCATGCCCTGTCCCCAAGTACTCCTCAACCCAAAGACACTGACCTCCTTGCAATTGCAGGGGGAATCCAAGCTGCATCTCTTGACTAATTTTCTACAATTGTCTTTCATGCCTGGAGTTTCTACCTCCTCTTCTCTACTTCCTGGTTTCCCTGGCTCCTTCAAGTCTCAGCTAAAATCCCACTTTCTGCAGGAAGCCTTTCATGATCCTTGTTAATTCTAGTATCTTCCCTTTCGATTATTACCAACTTACTCTGCTTATGTGCTGTTTTTTCATAGTTGTTTGTATTCTGTCTTTCCCATTAGTTACAAGCTCCTTGAGGAGCTTGTTTGTTTGGGTTTTTTGGCATTTGTGCACAGTGCTCAGCACATTCCTTGGTACATAGTAGTCACTAAATAAGTGTGTATTGGCTGAATGAGAATTCACTCAAAGAACACTGGAGGTGAACAACACTGGAGGTGAACAGTAGGCATAAGAAAGCAATAATGCCTTAACAGGTTAGAATACTAGGTAAGATCTAATGATGTAAAGTTTAATAGGGATAAGTGGAAATCAATATTTGGAGTAGGAAACCAGCTCCACAAATATAAGCAGGAGGAAGTGTGACTAAACAGCAGTTTATATGAAAAAAGATCTGGGTGTTTAAGTGGACTACCCCAAAAGTTAATGTGATATCACCACACTAAAGGAGGCCCAGAATCTAGGACTAGTGGCATGACAACCCTGTAGTACTGTGTCCTGATCGGAGCATACCTATGGCATTATATGCCATTTTTAGTACTGCATTTTAATAAGGACATTGATAAGCTTAAAAGAAACTGGAAATGATGGACCAGGCTGACAAAGGGCCTAAAGATAGTGTCTTATAAAGACTGATTGAAGGAACTGTGCTTGTTCAGCCCAGAGAAGAGAAGCCTCAAGGAGAACATGATAGATGTCAAAGGATTGGAAGGGCTATAATATGGAGGCAGCATTAAACTGTTCTCCCTGGCCCCCAAAGGCAAAACTAGGAGAATAGGATAGAGATTTAGGGGTGACCAGATGGCACAGGGGATAGAGCACCAGCCCTGGAGTCAGGAGGACTAAATCAGGAGTTCAAATCTGGCCTCAGTTACCAGCTGTGTGACTCTGGGCAAGTCACTTAACCCCAATTGTATCCAAAAAATGTAGGGAGAAGAGGAAAAATAATTCAGAGGAAGATTTAAGCTTAATGTAAGGGGGTCTCCTAGTTTTTGGAGGGGGAACCATCCTGTGATTTCATTGATGTAGGGAGCTTCTGGTGAGGAAACTCCCTGTACAATGGAGACCGAAGACCTTCTCGTCTTAGACTGCAGGTAGACCCTGAGATATTAAGTTGCCCAGAATTACACCAATTGCATGTGTCAGAGAGGTGAGGTGAATCCACTTCTTCCTGACTTTTAACAATTAGAGCTAACCCTAAGTGGAAGGAGCTGCCTCAGAAAGTCTTAGAGATCTTAATAATAATATTAATCAGTACATATAGTACTTTAAGTCGTGCAATGTGCTAACTCCTTGGATCATTGTACTAACCCTGTGAGGTAGGTACTATTATTGCTTCTACTTTACAGAAAAGGAAGGTGAATCTAAGAGAGGCTAAGTCACTCCCCCAAGGTCACAGGGTTAGCAAGATCTTGTTTGTTTGTTGAGTCTTTTTCAATCCTGATTCTTGGTGACCCCATTTGGGGTTTTCTTGGCAAAGATACTAGAGTGGTTTGTCATTTCCTTCTGCCACTTCTTCCAGATCATTTTGCAGATGAGGAAACTGGGGCAAACAGGGTTAAGTGACTTGCCCAGCATCACACTGCTAGTAAGCATCTGACTCCATGCCCAGCACTCTATTCACTATGCCACCTAACTGTCCTAGTAAGTACTAGAGGGAGAATTTGAATGATGGCTAACATTTAGGTTTATTTATTACATGGCAGGTATTATGCTAAGAATGTCACAATTGTTATGTCATTTGATCCTCATACTAACCCTGAGAGGTAAGTGCTGTTATTATCAGATTATAGGTGAGGAGATAGAAGCAGACAAAGGCTAAGTGATTTGTCCAGGATCACACAGCTAGTAAGCATTTGAGGCTGGATTTGAAATCAAATCCTCCTGATTCCAGGTCTATCCACTTCACCTCTTCAGTTTTTCTGCCATGTAGGTCTTCTGTCAAAGGCTAGGTGGCCACCTCTCAGTTATGCTGTAAAAGGAATTCTTGCTCAGGCTTGGGGTCACAAGTTCATAGCTTCTGGGGTCCCTTTTATCTCTTGTGGGATTCTGTGATCCAAGAGCATGGAGCACCATCTCTATGTCTTTGACATCCTCCTCATCACCAGCACCAGGATTACAGGGCTCTGAGAGAGGACTCATTCCCTGAAGCAGGCTCTCAGGCAATACTGCTGTCCGCCTAGCCAACTGATGTCAGGTCATCTGATATCTGCTTACCAGCTGCCTTGTGTGGATGCCACAGAGGGGTCCGTGATCACTTGCAGGTCTGGGCTCACGTCTGCTTTCACATGCACCTTGAGAGCACCACCGGCCATATCCAGCAGGGCCAGATATTCCCTTTGATATTTCCCAAGCATCCCTGGATATTCTGAATATGTGTGTATGTGTATGTGTCTGAGTGCATGTGCATGAGTGCAGAAGTATGTGTATGCATATGTTTATGTACATGCATATGTGTGTATCTATATATGTATGTGTATGTATATGCAAGTGTATATATACACACATAAATATATACATACTCAGTATATATGTATACATGCATGTATGCGTATATGTATATAGTGTATTTTGTGTGTACACACTATGTGTTACGCATATATGCACATACACATATGTGTGTATACACATATATCTATGTGTGTACATATATATATCTATGTGTGTACATATATATACCTATGTGTGTATATCTATCTATCTATCTCTCTAGGAACTGAATCATCAATGTCTGCCTTTTTTACCTTTTAACACATCCTTGTTAAGGAAGGCACAATGAGACAACGGAAAGGACATGAAGCTGACAATCAAGAGCCTGATGTTCTAGTTTTCTCTATGTAAAGAACTCATCCCTGACCATGGGCATTTCACGTCCCTGGACCTCAGTTTCCCCATATGTAAATGAAGGGGGTGAACTTAGATGATCTCTAGAGCCCTTTCCAACTTTGCCATTCCTTGAATCCTGACAAAGTGGGCTCATTCCCATTAGCAGAGCATAACCGGGAGTGCTTTTTAATGACTTGAGCTTCCTCTGCATCCTTGGGGGAGATAAGCTTCATGTAATAAACCAACTGGGAAATTTCCTAGAATGTTTCAGCTCTTGCTTCCTTCGACTCGATTTTAGGCCGATTAACTCCAGGGACATCTAACCTCTCCCTAAGCCCCCAAACATACACAGATCATTTAAAATGCTTTGTTTTAGATATTGTTTCCGTGTATTTACCCACTGACTAAGCATTTTTTTAAAATCCTAATGCCCTCGATCTTTTCTTGCTTTCTTTGCTGACTGTTGCCAGGTCTCTTACGTCCTATGCTCAGTTTCCTCATCTGCAAAAAGAGGGGCCTGGACGAGGTGATCTCTAAGGCAGGTCCCTCTGAGTTTCTAATCCTATGAACCTATGGACCTTGACAAATGGAACTCTTTCAATTACTCAAGTGATTCTCATTTATCACCTCTTCAGGAACGTGCAGGGTACTGGGGGTCGGGGCAAGGGGTGTCAGAGAATAGCCAGGTCTGTAATGATTCTCAGAGGTTGTCTAGTACAATTCCCTTACAGGGAAGGCTACAAGGAAGTATATCTGAACCAGGGGAGGCCTGATGGACTTTAGGTTGCCTGATTTTGGTTTTAGAACTGAGGATATATTTCAACCAGAATGGGAATAATGAAGGATTGTGCAATGACAGCAGTCACAAGACCAATCCACCATGAATCAATAAGCCAAGCAGGATTTTTCAGCATCATAAAATCATTTTATTTAAATAGAGAAATTATTGGAGATGAGCCACCCAAGCCTCAGCTTCTCAGAAAACCTTTGTCTGGCCCAAAGTCTTCAGTTAGTTGGTGAATAGAACCAGAAGCAGGACCCAGGTCTTCTGACTCTCATTCTGATACACCAGTGAGACCAGCTTGTGCCAGACAATGAGAAATAAGTATAAGCTATTGCCTTTACCCTTGGGGAACTTAGAGTCTTAAAGGGACACATAAGAAAGCAATGAATGGGCAGAAAACCATGTGGTTTTAACTCTAAGTACAACAAAGTATGAAAAGGTATTAGTGTGTGCCAGAGAATTCATAGGAGGATTCATGGAACCACTGAAACCTGAGCTAGCTTCCTAAAAATGGGTAGAATTTGAAAATCTAAATAAAAATGTGGTAGGGGGTACAGCATAAGCAAAATAGCAAGTGGGTATCTGGGGATGAGTCTGCTGTGTGTATGTTAGTAGAGGGGCACTGTCCTGGTTAGATTTTACTGACTGGAAAAGTGTGCTGAAAAGAGATATTTAAGAAGGCTTGATGCTAATATCAACTCATATATACATTGTGCTTTAAGGTTTACAAAGTACTACTAGGCAGCCAGATGGCCCAGTGGATAGAGCGTTATACCTGCAATTAGGAAAACTTGAGTTTAAATTCAGTCCCAAACACTTACTAGCTGTATGACCCTTGCCAAGTCACTTAACCTCTGTCTGCTTCGGTTTCCTTATCTATAAAATAGGACCTAAATAGCACCTGCCTCCCAGTGTTGTGAGGATCAAATAAGATAGTATTTGTAAAGCAATTAGCATAATACCTGGCATATTTTCATTGTTGTTCTGTTGTTTCATTCATGACTGATTCTTCATAACTCCTATTTGGGATTTTCTTGGCAAAGATACTATAGTGGTTTGCCACTTCCTTCTCCAGCTCATTTTACAGATGAGGAAACTGAGGCGAACAAGATTAACTGACTTGTCCAGAATCACACAGCTAGTAAGTATCTGAAGTCAGATTTGAACTCAAATATTCCTAATTGAAGACTTCGCATTCTATCCACTGTGACAACTAGCTGCCCTGTCTGGCATATAGTAGGTGCTTAATAAATGCTTGCTTGCTTCCTTTCCTCACAACAGTTCCATGAAGTAAATAGAGGGCATTTCCCCATTTTATGGATGGAGAAACTGAGGACCAGAGACATTAAGTGAATTGTCCACGGCCCTACCATTAGTGAGTATCACAGTGGGGACTTGAACCCAGGATACTGAATTCAAATTCAGTATGCTTATGAGTTGTACCACACTGTATCAGTATACTGTAGAAAAGAGGAAATGGTTCTCATCCCCCCATTGTGTTGGGGAAAAGGCTTCACATGCTTGGGGTAGACATCTCTCTAACTTACCAATGGGTGTGAGACCTGTTGGTTATCCTCATCCTCGTTTAACCCATCTACCAAGATGGTTTAATGGGGAGTGGCCTCTGCACATGCTATAGCTTCTTGGAGTCATAGGTGAGAGAACAGGAGCACTGCCTTCAAGTATCTGAAAGATTTTCATGCATTTTCATGCATCCAACCCTACCAAACTTATTCCACTTGGCCCCAAGGGGAAGAATAAGGATCAGGAGGTGGAAATTTTAGGGATAACAAATTTAAACTCAATGGAAAGAAAAACTTCCCAACAATTATAGCTATCCCCACATGGAATGGGCTACTTTGGGAGATTGTAGATTCCATCAGATGTTCTAAAGCAAAGGCAGGCCTTGTACATTGTAGCTCCTTTATTAAGTGCAGTTGGATTAGAAAGCCTCAGAGATCCATTCCAGTCCTCAAATACTGTGATCCTGGAGAGGTAAATTAGGAATGACCTTGAAACATGAAAAGTAAAGGCTTCACTCTTATCCATCAAACATTTATCAAGTACTAAATATGTCCAGAACTCTGTTCTAGATCTTTAGTGAGGTCTAAGTAAAGCAAACAAGATGCCTGTTCTCATGGAATGTATAGTCTAGCAGGAGCATAAGGTGCAAGCATAGATAATAAACACCACTGTATAGTTAAGTGCAACAGAGATTTGCAAAATAAAGGGCATTGTGAAAGCTGGAGTCCATATTTCCCTTACTGAGTGACTTTGGGCAAACCATTTCTCTTCCCTGGATCTCCGTGTCCTCACCCAAAATATCAAAGGATCAAACTAGATAATCTCCAAGGTGGTTTCTTACCCTAAATCCTTTAATTCCTAAATCTCTGAGACACACACACACAAACACACACACACACACACACACACACACACACACACCTTGTCATTCAGTCTTTTTCAGTTGAATCTGACGCTTCATGACTCCATTTGTGGTTTTCTTGGCTAAGACACTGGAGTGGATTGTCATTTCCTTCTCCAGCTCATTTTACAAATGAGGAAACTGAGACAAACAGGGTTGGATGATTTGCCTAGGGTCACATAGCTAGTAAGTGTTTGAGGTTGGATTTGAAGTCAGTGAGATGAGTCTTCCTGATTCTGAGCCAAGCACTCTATCCATTGTACCACCTAGCTGATACACACTACACACACACACACACACACACACACACACACACACACACACACACACACACACACATACATATACATATATATGTTATTTGTCCTTCATTTTCAAAGAGGACCAATGAAATCACAGGGTGATGTCTTCACTGATGCATGAATTGGATTTAAGTGAGACAGAGTTACACAAAGTCATCAGCCTATCTCTCTTCCACAGACACTGAAGTCTAGTGTCAAGACAAAAGTCCAGATGACTATCAGTGGGTAGTAGATGACCTTGATGTCCTCAATGCCTTCAATGTTCCACAGTACCTTCTTCAACCACCTTCATGGCCAGTGGAACAAATTATTCTTAACACCCCATTCTGCTGGGAGAAGTCTTTGTATGCTTGGAGTAGACACCTCCCTAACTTACCAACACATCTGAGACCTATGACTTATGTTCAACCTGGTTTAGCTCATCTTCCAAGATGGTTTTATCATAGTGTGGCCACTGCTGTAGCAGTAATCACACTGGCATGCCCAGGATGGCTGCTAGCACAGGTTCTTAGATCTGCTTTACTAGGAAAGATAGCTGTTTGAGGGGTCAACAATCTTTTTTTAATTATATCTACTAGTTCAGGGAAAAAGTTAGCTCTCTGAATTTCAGAGAAAATACAAAGAGAGGGGGCGGAGCCAAGATGTCGGAGTAGAAACAGCACTTCCAAGGTTCTCTGCCCCACACAACTTCAAAGAATGTAAAAGGGGACTCTGAACAACTTCTGGAGCCCCAGCACCAACAGAACTACACAGAGAAGCTAACCTCCTGCTGAGGACAGCCCAGCAGCCCTGCAGGGAGCGGCCAGCACAGTGCTCTGAGAGCAGGCAGCACAGAGCGCTGGGAACCGACAGCACAGTGCTCTGGGAGCTGAGCCTAGGCCTGCATGAGCTGAGGTTAGCCCTAGTGTGGCTGGGCCAGCAGCTGGCTGGAGGGACCCCAGAACACCAGCAGCTGTGGCGATTCCAGAATTATCAGCACAGATATGCCTAGGACAAAGTGAGAGGTTAGTGCCCTATAGACTTTGGGACCAGTATTTGGGGAATGCTCGGCTTCCTCCCCTGGGGGTGAAAAGCTGCTGAAGAAACACAGCACAGAAGCCATTTTGCAGTGTCAGTGGCAGCTCTAGCTCCTTGTTTGCAAACTGTAGGGAGACCCAGCAATCAGTCTGGGGGTTAATCGCTCTTGCTTTGAACTGCCTGGATCTGGATTGTGGTCTGGGGGGGAAGATTGGGGTGGGTATCCTACTTGCCAGAGTGGGTGGAGGCTTTACAGAGGCCACCCAGCCTCTGGAAGTTGTGAAGACCCCACGTTTGGGTGGAAACTCTCCTGTCTGGTGGAAGAGTCCTACTGTGGCAACAAGACCAAAAATCAAGTAATTAAGTGGCAACATGCCTAGGCAAAAGAAACAAAATAAACAGAAAAATTCAACATTGGACTCCTATTTTAGGGGAAGGAGGATCAAAGCATAGAAGAAGACTATGAGGTCAGAACTCCTGCACCAAAAGCCCCAAATGAAAATACAAGCTGGCTACAGGCCATAGAGGACCTTAAGAAGCAGGTAAGAGAAGTGGGGGAAAAATTGAGAAGAGAAATGAGAAAGATGCAAGAAAAGTATGAAATGACAAGTCAACAGCCTGACTGAGGAAAACAACACCTTAAAAAATAGACTAACTCAAATGGCAAAAGAGGCTCAGAAAGGCAATGAGGAGACGAATGCCTTAAAAAGCCAAATTTGCCAGATGGAAAAAGAATCTCAAAAGCTCACTGAGGAGATTCATTCCTTCAGAGTTAGACTGGAGCAAATGGAAGCTAGTGACTTTATGAGAAATCAAGATGTTGTTAAACAGATCCAAACAAATGAAAGAGTAGAAGGCAATGTGAAGTATCTCATGGGAAAAACTACTGACCTGGAAAATAGATCCAGGAGAGATAATTTAAAAATTATTGGACTACCTGAAAGCCATGATCAAAGAAAGAACCTAGAAATCATCCTTAAAGAAATTCTCAAGGAAAATTGCCCTGATGTTTTAGACCCAGTGGGGGAAATAGAGGTTGAAAGAATCCACCGATCACCTCCTGAAAAAGATCCCAAAAAGAAAACTCCTAGGAATATTATAGCCAGGTTCCAGAACTCCCAGATCAAGGAGAAAATACTACAAGCAGCCAGGAAGAAACAATTTCAATATTGTGGAAACACAATCAGAATAGCCCAGGACCTGGCAGCTTCTACACTGAGGGATTGAAGGGCATGGAATATGATATTCCAGAGGGCAAAAGAACTGGGAATGAACCCAAGGGTCACCTACCCAGCAAAACTGAGTATGTTGTTTCAGGGGAAAATATGGTCATTCAGTGGAATAGAGGACTTTCAAGCATTCTTGAGGAAAAAACCAGAGTTGAATAGAAAATTTGACATTCAGACACAAGAAGCAAGAGATGCTTGAGAAGGTAATCAAGGAAAAGAAATCAAAAGGAACTTATCAAAGTTGAACTATTTACATTCCTACATGGAAAAACAATAACTGTGTCTGATGAAACCTTTCTCATTATGAAAATAATTGAAGAAGGGTATATGGGCATATGTTTACAGGTATACATGGATAGAGGGCACAGGTTGAATTTGATGGGAAGGGATGATTCTTAAGGGGTGAAGTTAAGAGGTGAGAGAGGAAAGTGGCAAGAGGAGATGGGGAGAGACAGGGTAGGGTAAACTATCTCATGTAGAAGAGGCAAGGGGAAGTAGTTGCAGGGGAGGGGAAGAACAGGAAGGCAAAAAGGCAAAAGCATATTCTCATTGAAGTTGGCTCAAGGAGAGAATCACATACATACTAAATGGAATATCTTACCCTCACTCATCCTGAGTAGGGGAAAGGGGGATGAGAGGGGGCATGATGGAGGGGAGGGCATTATGGGGAGAGGGGAGGTTAGAAGTACCCACTATCAAAGAGGGACAGGATCAAAGTAGGGAATGGACCAGGTGGGAGGTGAGATGGGTGGGAGGGAAATATAAGCAGTCTTTTACAATATATCTACTATGGTAATGGTTTGCATAGCTATACATGTACAACACATACTGAATTGCTTATCTTCTCAGAGGGAGTGGGTGACAAGGGAGGAAGGGAATGGATCTGAAAATCGAAGTTTTAAAATTAAATATTTCATAAGATGTCCAGACATTGGGGCTCAGAGATTCACCTTGCCCTAATGGCAAAGTCGAAGGGGGTATGGGAAAAGATATGGGAGAGAGCAGATTGGATGAGGGGATATCTAGTGGGACTGCTATTCTGGGGTGGTGGGTAGGGAAAAATGGGGGAAAAATACAAACAGAGAAAATACCAGCAGCAAAATAAGGACCAATAGACAGGGATCTGATTGCCTGAATCGACTATACATTTTACGTACATCCATGGATGGAGAGAGCCCTTACATGTAATACAGCCACTCAGACTCTAGACCAGGGAATCACAAGATCCTTCCCATAAGTGAACCCCCAAAGCAAAATACCAATTCAGAGTGTGTGGGTGTGTGTATACACACCTCTCAGAGCCCAAAGGCATCACAACCCTTGTGGCTCAGTGCCTAATTAGAAATTAGCAAAAGGTGTGAAAACCTTTCTACAAACAAGCCTCCCAAAAGCAAGCCTCTGCTAAGTTTCCCTTAATGGGCTCCATGTGAGACCTATTAGTGGGTGGGGAAGATCTTAAATTCCATTAACATTATAACTGCACATGCTATAGCTTCTTGGAGCCATAGGTGAGAGCTGGGTGAAGATGGACACCAAAGGTGAATAAGCAGTCCTGAAAAGGGCTCAGCAAGCCCTCACACCAGAGATGCTAGTCCTCCTTGAGCACCCCATACTCTCTCTCTGCATATGTGTGTGCATGTCCATGTATATGTGCATATGTGTGTGTGTGTGTGTGTGTGTGTGTGTATATATATATATATATATATATATATATATATATATATATATATATATATATATAATGCTACCTAGGAATAGCCAGCTAGTGGCCACAGAGACACATCTTTCCTCCCAATAGCTTCCACTGAGGATTTTCCCCTTTGTTTCATTTTCTTTTTAATCTATTGGATCCTGGATTTGATTTGTCCCTATTTTCTCTATTCACCTGGACCGGGGTTGCTCCAGGAAGATTGTTTGCAGTGTTTTGAAAAATGTGAGGGAAGTTGAAGATGTAATAATGATCACAATGACATTTACACAGTAGTGTTAACGAGAACCTTGGAAGATTTCCTGGACAGAGCTCAAACAGAAAGAATACCCTATAGCTGCACAAGTTCACCACATGCTCCTATTTGTGGATGACATTGTGCTGATGCCATTAAGTTGCAGAATACAAGAGGACCTTCCAAGATGGCCATTAAAAAGATGTTGGCATGCTAATCCACACAGGGAAGACCAAGTAGATGAAAAATCTCAATTGCTTTGATTTTATAAGATGCAGTAGGATGGACAGTCAGTAGTCATTAGTCCAACCTAATTAATAGTATGTACTGATTAGCTCAGGCACTGCAGATGATCAATGAACAGGACCCAAAATTGAATGGAAAGAGGAGAGTGAATTGGACTTCATCTGAGACACTGTACTTTATTTTCTAGGATCTAGATGTTTCCTGGAACAAAAATTAATCTTTTCAACCCCAGTGTTCTTGTGTTGACATTATGGAGCTTCAAATAATATAACACCATAATCAAAATTGCAGATGACTCAAAGACAATGGAGAGATGCAAGGTGGGTATAAGTAGACAACATAATATATTAACAATGATAAATTGTATGCAAGAAGTGGCATAAATGATATCATCGAGGAAACATGGTCAGAAAAGGAGGTGGGACACTCATGTAATGAGAGTGAAGGCTAACAATAACAAGACAGCGCTAATTCCACACTGCTGCTCAGAGAATGTTAAAACACCTACAGCTTCTTTGGATCATTTAGGAAAGGATGTGGACATGAAATACATAGGAGGGGTACAGAGGGCTGTCATCCTAACCAACCAAGAAAATATCAACATTGATCAGCTCACAGATCCTCAAGTATAAAAATATGATATCTAACATTTATACATGCGCCAAAAGTCTTAGTGAAGTTTTAAGGTTTAATAATTTCAGAAGTGTAAATGCTACAACCTAACAAAAGAAATTTAAATTTTATTTACATTTATTTAATTTTATGACTTTTGAATAATCAATTCTTTATTTTAATTTTAACCAAATTTCATTTTGAAAAGTTTCTAAATGACTCTTACTCAGTCCATAGATCAGCAAAGGGGGTTCCCTTGCTTGTCCATTTTGGTCACCTGATTTATTTTCATTAGACTTTTTCTTGGGATGTCATGTGAAAACTGCCACATGTGCATCAATAGCTAAGTCAATGGATAATTTCAAGGCTAGAATTACAAATGTAGTCTTTTCAGTTACTGACTAGCAGCTGATGAAAGTTTTTTTTATAAAAGTTGAAAATCAACTAGAGTAATGTATAGCACAAAATGGTGGTCATGTTGAATTTTAATAAGCAAGAAACAATATTTTAAAATTTTCAATAATTATCCTTTCAAATGTTTTTATAAGTTTACAGCATTTATACTTCTGAAGTTATTAAAACCTAAAATTCTACTAAGACTTCTGGAACATCCTATATAATCCCTTAAGCTTTATAAGTACTTTTATCACAATGCAGTCAAGTCATCAAGCATTATTAAAGTACATCCTATATGCCTGGCACTGTGTTAAGCATTGGCAATCCTAAGAAAAGCAAAAGACAGTCCCTATTTTCAAGGAACTCATCGTCCAAATGCCGAAGGCAACAATCAAATTAATTTTTACAGATGGGGCAACTGAGTCTCAGAGGTTAAATGTGTTACCCATGGTTACAGCTCTGTTGTCACCACTACAATCTGAACTCATGTCTCTTGACCCCAACTCCAATGCACCATCTAATATATTTTTTAAACTCTCAATAAATATTTTATTACAATGAAAGTGATCAATTTGGTGTGCTATCCATTTATTTCAATCTTTTTAATGCTACAGCTCAAAGATTTTGATAGCTCCTCTTTGAATTTGTCTTTAGAGCCCATGGCACATTCTCTTGAATATCTCTAGTGTTTACAAGTCTTTCCTTCCAGAGTACAATTGATTTTGGAAAATAGCCAAAAGCTATTGGGAGCTAAGTCTGGTCAATAAGTGGGTGATCAAGCTGATAAGTAACTATTTCAGATCCAAAGCAAGAAACGACTATAAAGTAATAAACAGTATTGTGTATGTCTTACAAAAAAAGTTCATTCCCAGAGAAGAGCCATAGAAATTTTTTGAGCAATTGTGGCATTATTAGGATAAGGGTGTAACCTAGAAGAATAACTATTTTGAAAGTGACAAAACTCAGATGTATACATATTAGAGTAGTGGTTCTTAAACTTTCTGGTCTCTGGATCCTTTTAGATCCTTAAAAATTATTTTGGACACCAAAGAGCTTTTACTTGTATGAACAATATTTGTTGACATTTACTACACTACTAAAACTCATAAAATTTTAAAGTATATATTTACTCATTTAAAATAATAGTAACAGTCTACAAATGACATATTTTATTTTAAAAAACTCTGTTTTCTTTTTTATACATATTTATTTATATATATTTTATTTTTCCCCAATTACATGTTAAAACAATTTTTGGGGGCATCTAGGTGGCTCAGTGAATAGAGCAAAGGCCCTGGAGTCTGGGGGACCTGAGTTCAAATCCAGCCTCAGACACTTAACATAAAACTAGCCATGTGACCTTGGGCAAATACCTTAACCCCAGCTGCCCTACCTTCCCCTCTCCAAAAAATAAAAAAAAAAAAATATATATATATATTAAAAAACAATTTTTAACATTTTTTAAAAAGTTTTGAGTTAATAACTATTTTCCAAAAATCAAAAGTAGTAGAAAGTATTGTTTTAAATTTTTGCAAATCTCTTTAATGTCTGCCTTAATAGGAGACATGTAGATTCTCAAATCTTCTGCATGCAATCTGT
The DNA here is from genome assembly GCA_011680675.1 of Gymnobelideus leadbeateri. Classification (NCBI taxonomy): domain Eukaryota; kingdom Metazoa; phylum Chordata; class Mammalia; order Diprotodontia; family Petauridae; genus Gymnobelideus; species Gymnobelideus leadbeateri. The sequence goes on along the minus strand of WOXC01012436.1, from coordinate 25,295 downwards.
TATGATATGTTGTTTTGGTTGAAGTGTATGAAGAAAATTCAGCCTCACAAAGATAGGTAGGGGAAAAGGAAGGAGGATTTTAATAAGCAGATAGCATCTTGGTATCATGAAAAATTTTGACTTCTCAAACCACTTGAAAGGGTCTCAGAGACCCCATGGGTCCGTGGGCCACATTTTGAAAGCTTCTGCTCCAGTGAATTAGTTTCTTGTAACATCAATACAAATGTGCACATGGTTTAGTATATAAATGACTACTTTGATCTTTTGTCAATCATGCAAAGAAGGATGTCTTCCTAATGCCTTCCTCCATTTCAAGATCTACATTTCTAGCTCCATCCTCCATCCTCCATCTTCCACCCTACCCCTTACAGAGGGGTAAGCCTTAGGTCAGTTTTACTTTCTCTACTTTTGTATGGGATTGAAGTAGAAATGAGCAAAGTACACAGGCATCAGGCAAACTGTGTTCCACTCCTACCACCCAACTCCATTGATCAAGATAATTCAGTTGTTTTAATGGTTTCAGATCTGTACTTTTCCTGAGAAAGTGTGTGTGAAGACCACAAAAAAGAAAGAAAAGAGAAGAAAAGAAGGAAGGAAGGAAGGAAGAAAGAGAGGTCTGTTCCCAGAATGATTAGAATGCAATAAGACTAGAGGGATCATTTGGGCCAGGCCTTGACTTTAGATAGATGGATATGTGATTTTCTATTCTCTCCTTGAAGACTTCTGTGTCTCTTATTTTCTACTTTTAATTAATACCATATTTTCCTTAGATTTCTTTTCTAACTTATATTATTTCCCATTTGTTTCATGTTTCTTAGTATTGTTGTTGTTTAGTCATTTCACTCCTGTGACCCCCATTTGGGCTCTTTTTGACTGGAGTGCCTTGCCATTTTTGTCTCCAGCCCATTTTACAAATGAGAAAACTGTGGCAAACAGGGTTAAATGACTTGCTCAGGGTCACACAGCTAATATGTGTTAGAAGTCAGATTTGAACTCAGATCTACTTGACTATAGTCCCAGAGTTTTATCCCCTGCACCACCTCACTGTCCTCCTTAGTATAAGTCACACAGTTATACTAGCCCTGTTCTGGAAATACCCTTAAGCAGAAGTGCTGATAGGAAAGGAAATGGCCTCTGTCTTTTCAGCTACTAGCCATTTTTTCAAGGTCAGGATCAGCCACTAACTCCATGAAATCTTTTCTTCTGTAAAGAGAAAACTAGATAAGGTATTCAAAAAAATAATGGAGCTAAAGTCAGGAAGTTTCAGTTCAAAGCAGGTCTCAGACACTTACTAGCCATGTAACCATGGGCAAGTCAGTCTATTTGCCTCAGTTTCTTTGTCTGTAAAATGTAGGCTATAGCAGCACCTACATCTCATGGTTGTGTAGGATTAAATGAGATAATTATAAAATGATGTGTAAACCTTAAAGAACTGTAAAAATGCTAGCTATTAATATTAAAGAGCTAACACACACTGATTCCTCCCCTTCAGGACTTCCCATTACAACCATTATCTGTAGCAAACACAGAATCATTGACTTTTAGTCATTTTAGCACTTGGCAATATTCTGTCAAGAAAAACCAATGGCATTATTTCAGATGTTTAAGTATTATCTCTTCAACTAGATTGTAAGCACTCTGGGGACAGGAAATATACTGTGTCATGATTCTGTATTCCATACTACAACTAGCAGACTGGTAGATACCCCACCATATATCCCATTATTCTTTACTTGCTGTATTCACAATTGATGCTATCTATGAGTGCTGGTTTTATATCATCCTCCCCTTTCTCCAATCTCACTGAGAATATGTACTAAATTCTCTAAATGAAAAAAAATTGAGTAATAAAAATCAGTTCAACTATCCTCAGCTGGTCAATACAATGTCTACCTGGAAGGAGCCTGAATCATTAATACAGCTCCCCAGGAAATCAGACCTACCAAGTGTTCTTGGTCCCATTTCAATTTGCCTGCAGTCATGTAGCCAAGGTCTTTGAGAGATTAGATTTTCAAAAAAGGGAAATCTTAAATCTATCCTCCAGGCAAAGAGGGAATCTGAGCCAATATGAGTCTTTTTTTTCAGTATTCAGAAATCTATCTTCCTTGGCTGCGTGAAGAATATCAAGTAACCTGAGAAGAACCTGGGAGAAACAGGTCAGGGAGGAATCCCTGTATCTGCTCAGGACTAAATTGTAATTGGATTAAAATGCAATACCTTCCAGGAAAATGACTAAACTTACAGTCTTTTCAGATCAGCCTTTCATCACATCTTGCATCACACTATCTGGCTTCACCCTGAGGGTTCTTTTTTTCCTTCTTTCTTTTTCCCCCCCTCAAGTCACCATACCTACTGCTCAATTTTTCTATCCAGGGAACCTCCATTTTACTCTTAGTAAAAATAAAGTAACTTTATCTTCCACTAAACTAATTCAAGACCCAAGCATTGCTATTTCACAGAAGAAAGATGCATCTGCTCCCTCATCTGCATAAGGTGAAATGAACCATGGAGAAAATTCTGTTTGCAAGCTGGATGCTAGAAAAGGCATGGTATTTCATATGACTTCAGAGCATAACATTTCTGTGAAAGAATACTCCAGTGATATGGTGCTCTCCTATCTAATCTTTAACCATACTTCACATAGGCTACTGTTAACCAAAATTTAAAAGCCCCAAATTATATCTTGATATAGGCATTCTTTCTTTTAATGTACATATTATAACTTAAATGTAGAAATATACGTGGTACTTGCTCATGTTCTGGGAATTACCTAAGCTACATTTAATGCAGATTTCAATAAAGCATTTAACAGAGTCCCTCAATGCTCTTCTTGTGGAAAAGATGGAGAGATAGAGGATTATACAATTAGGTGGTTTCAGAACTGGCTGAAAGTCTGAACCCCAAAAGTTGCCATTGATGGCTTGACCTCAAATTAGAAGGGAGATTATAGTAGAGTGTCCCAGGAATTTTTGCATGACCCTGTTTTGATAAAAAAAAAAATTTGCCTTAATTGATTTGATAAAGCTATATAAATAGTTTATCAAATTTGCAGGTGACTGTAAGTTAAAAGGAAAGGAATGAAACAAGCAAGTACCTGCTATATTCCAGGTACTGTGAATATTTTGCAAATATTATCTCATTTTACTCTTGTATCCACCCTAGGAGGTAAATGCCACTATAATCCCCATTTTCCAGATGAAGAAACTGAGGCAAACAGTCTTTAAATGACTTGCCCATGGTCATATAGCAAATAAGAGTTTGAGGCTGGATTTGAATTCATCTTCCTACCTCCAGGTGTAGAGTTCTATCCACTCTACCACCTAGTAACCTCTAGTTAACTTGTTAGATAAGAGAATCAGGATTTTGAAGAATTTGAACATTGGACCAAGCATAATAAGATTTAGAGCTGGTCTTAGAAACCATTGAATCCAACTCCTTCATTTTCAGGTGAGGAAACTGAGGGTGAGAGATATTAAATAACTAGTGCAGGGTCACACAATTAGTGTCTCAGGTAGGTATTCCTGACTTCAAACTCTTAACTACTGAGGAATGCTTCAGTTAAAAAAAACTCAAAAGTATAAGATGACAGAGACATGGTTAAATTGCAAGTTGCTTTGTCTTAGTATCAAACTCAATCTCACTCAGAAGTATGATATGGAATCTTCCCTACCACTCAAAGGGCTCCATTAATAGTATCCACAGTTATGGAGGTCGTTGTCTTACTGTATGTTGCCCTAGTCAGTCCACGTCTTGAGCACTGGATTTATTCTGGGTGCAATGATGTCTTTGAGTTTGAGAGTATCCAGGCAAGGATGTGATAGATGGTGAAGGGATCACACCATGTGCGAATTGATTGAAGGAAAGGGGTGTTGATCCTGAAGAAAAGAACACTTTCGAGGAGACACGATAACTCTTTTACCATTTTAAGTGGCATAAAGAAAAAAATATTAGACTTTGGTCTCAGACTTGAAAAGTAGGAGCGATGGGTGAAAACTGTTAGAAAGGCAGATGTAAGCAAAAATGTCCTCCTAATTAGAGTGATCTAAAGGAGAAGTGGGCTTGGAGCACAGTGGCTTCCCCATCAGGAGATGTTTGCAAGCAAAGGCAGTATGGCCACTCCTCAGAAATGTTGGAAACAAGAGTCTACTTCTGTCCGGGGTTGAACCAGATAACTTCTCAGCTTCCTTTCAACAAGGAGATTTTGTGATTCTGTCATATCTAGTTCAAAGTTAACTAAACTTCTGTCCAGAAAATTTGAAAGAGGAATCCAACAATATAAAATGCTAAGACATCTCTGACTTGGGATAAGCTAAAACCCTATTGACTGAAACATTCTTAACTATGATGCTTTTTTTGGTTTGGTTTTGACTTTGAAAAGCAAGAGGAAAAACCTTTGTGATGAGTGTGCAGTTGGACTGGGTGACCCCATTTGCTAGTCAGGAGGTTTCCATGTATGGGTTGTAACATGTGTATGCTGCAGTTCAGGTAATATTTACCAGATGTTAAATAAATAATTTAAGACATTCTAACAACGAACAACATTTGTAGTTGTTAACATTTGAGTTCACCATTTTTATTTTATTTTCTGCAATTGTTGCAGCTTATGAGTTTCCCCATCAATCCATTTCCAGTTATCCAGGACACTTAATACTTGTTCTTACTTTTAAAGTTGTATTCTTCAGATATTTTATTCACCATATTGTTTTCTCTTTAAAAAGATAAAATAGACATAACAGGGGTACTATTTCAGCCTGATACTGACAAATATGAAACCAAAGAATATTGAAAGCCATTTAAAATCTGTTTGGTAAAAGTCAGTGTTATATAATAAAACCAAATGCACAGATTGGAATTTTAAAAGAAATCCTAGTGTGAAGATAAAAGGACATGAAGGATAGTAAATGTTGAAATGATACACCACATAATGGTGTACTGTCAAGAAAGAAAGATAATATGATAACTTACAGAGCATCTCAGAGCCTCTATAGGTACTTGACCTATAGTTTGCTAGGAAACAATCTTTTTGTTTCATCTGGCTCATATTAAAAATAGGAAAAACAAAACCCCCATTTTTTTCCACTCTCACACATATGGCGGAAAAATCCATGCAATTTTTAACTGTCTGAAATTCTTTAAAGCAATCTAAGACAGAAAGAATTATTAAATCACTTTTCCATTTCATATAATGAAAAACTGCACCACCACTGTGGGTCTAAGGGCAATCAATTTTGAAGCTAGTGGGGCTCCGATTGGTCCTGCAGGCAATCAATCACCCAGAGGCACCAGGTCCCTATTACCGAAACCCTCTTTGGAAATAAAAGTTTGAAGACAATAAAACAAAACAACAAAAAAAAATCAACAATAACCTAAACTACTCATTAGTGTATATAAATTCCTTCCCATGACACACTGACAGATACATAGCATATAACATATATGTTTGTTTATAATGTATATGTATTATTCATTTGATTTTTTTAAACAGCTTAACACAGTAAGAACACAGATCCACTTAAAGTACCAGAACAACATATATGTGAGAGTGTTTGTGTACATGTGTGGGGTGGGGGGAATAAAGACAAACAGAGACAGAGAAACAGAAAGAGGAAAAGAGAAAAAGAAACAGAGAGCCAGAAAGAGAAAGAGAGAAACAAGGAACACAGAGAGAGACAGAGAAAGACAAAGGCAGAGAGAAAGAGAGAGAGAGGGAGACAGAAACAGAGAAACAGAGACAGAGAGACAGAGACAGAGAGAGATTTCCAAGAGCCCCAAGCCAAACTCAACACACTATGAGAGCAACAGGGATTTGGTTCACTTTCTCAGTTTATTTTTTAACTGGGAAAAAAGAAGCTATCAATTCCTAGAGAAAAGATCTCAGTTAGATCTTTTTTTATCATCAACAAATATTTATTTAGCATATAAGTGAGTGCATATTACAATGCTAGGCATTTTAGGTGCAGAAAATATAAGATGTAATCCCTACCCTTGCAGGACTTATTGGGCAAAACAGGGGATAGGCAAATGAAATAATTAACAATAGAGGGGAGTAGAAACTGAATATTAGATAAATAATATGGAGAACGTGTATTGCAAATGTTGGAGGGAAAAAATCACCACTATACTTAGGAAAGGCTTCCAAGAGGAAGTAGAAGTTGGAAGTTAACTCATCTCATCAGATATATGACTTTAGAGACCATCTGTTCCAGCCCCCCACCCCCTTATTTTACAGATGCATTCAACAAGTATTTATTAAATGTTTACTAAGTATTCAGTTCTAAGATGAGTTCAAGAGTATACAAACAAAAAAGAAACCATCCTATTCTTGAGGAGCTTACATTCTATTTGAAAGGAAAAACCTTTCAAATATATCTTCAATCAAGCATTTATTAAAGGCTTACTATGTACCAGGCACTGTACAGATCCTATATTTTTAAAACAAAAGTATTTTTAAATTTATTTTTGAGGTACCAGAAAAATAAATTAAATTTTATGTTGGGAAATTTTCAACTGTTTTTTTTTTTCATTCTCACAATTCATTTTAACTGATGAGCAAAAATCATCAACAACAACTGAAGCATAGAGATGGGAACATCATTTGTCTAAGTCTCAACAAGTAATAAGTAGCAGATCTGAGATTCAGGCCCAGATACTTTAGCTCAAAATCTAGTGGCTTTTCCATTAAACCAGTGCTAGAGTGACCATTAGAGGAAAGTTAAAATTTAGAAAGACAGAAATAAAGAAGCAAGAGGTTCCGGCCAAGAAGAGCAATGTGAACAGAAGGGACTCCCAGTGAGGATGTTCCTTAGCTGAAGCACAGGATTCATGTAACAATAGAATGAAAAATAAATTGGAGAGGCACATAGAAACCCTTGGATAACTTGGCTTTCAGCCTATTAGTAAAGAGGAGCCTCTGAAGGTCTTTGAGCAGAAGAGTATTATGGAGAGATCTGTTGATTAGGAAAATTATAAAGAAAACTACTTAAGAAGAATGGATGGGGAGTTCTGGATCATGTGAACAACATGATGGTGGACTAGATATTTTCTCCAGATTCCATGACCTCTCAGTCTCCACAATATAGAAACTGTGCCAAACATAAAGTAACATCAACTTTTCCCATTATCTCGGATACCCAAAGAAGGTTAAAATAAAGTCTAGGAACTAATACCCACTAACCCTGAGCTCACTCAGTGCCCTTCCACCAGCTCCCATGCTCTTACCATTAGCAGTGAAGCTGCATTAGCACATCAAAACCCACTCCTGCATTCTGTGCCCTATTCTCTCTTTCCAGACACACAAGCTCCAGGCTGTGGAAATTTACTTTGTCCTTGAAAACCAGCTTCGCCACAGCCCTTCAGGTGCAATCAAGGGGCTGCAATCCAGAAGTACCAGCATTGCGAAGCTCTGAACTTCCAAAGACAAAGAAAGCAGGTTCCCAACTTCTGGTACCATGCTAGAAAACTAAGGGACAGCGGGACAAAACACTGTGTGGGTGGGAAGCTGTGCAGCATTTCACCAAGCCTGAGGGAAAGAGTACAGCATCCAGCTGAAGTCAGTTCTGATCACTCTAAAGTCATTTGGGGCAGAGACCTAAGCTGGTGAACCATGAATTTCTCAATGTGGCAGGAAGCTAAGGAACAATGATAAGAGGGGAGGGAGTCAGGAAGTGAGTGATAAAGATGAGTGGGGTGAAATGACCGAAATTATCAAAGGTCTCAAGAAGAAGAAATCTCAAAGACATTGAACACAGACAGATAAAGCCAAGAGGAAGAACAGTTACAATAGAAGGAAATATGGCTTTCAAATCAAGTAAATGAGTTTAGGCACCTATGAATAAATACTGCAAAATGAAGGAAAATGATCCAAAACTTCATGAGACAGAAGACCCTATTGATTTTAAGAAGAACATGGAACCACAATACACTGTTCCTGGGTGGTTTAAAAAATAAATAAGTATTATGAGAGCACAATTTATGTCCTGCACAACAAAAATATTGAACAGAATAGAAAAACTTGCATCTGCAAGTCTCACCAAAAAAACCAAAAAAACAAAAAAGAAAATATTAGAGTAGGAATTCAAATATACAGAAGTAAAGGAGAATCTAGGAGAAGAGAAGTAAAAAAATAAGAACATTAAAAGAAAATATGGTCACTGTGCAAGAAAACATATGGATCTCAAAGACAGGATGTGTAGACACAACCAAAAGATCATGGGTCTCCCAGAAGAGTATGACAAGGGGGAGAAACCTTAACACCAAATGAAGAAAAGAGTAAAAAAGAACTACCCAGAATTTCTGATCCCAGAAAATGAAATTTCAATTGAAAGAATTCCCAGATCACCTCAAAAAGGATACCTGGGAGGGACAGCTTTTTAGGTGTCAAAGAAGATAGAGCACCAGCCCTGGAGTCAAAAGGACCTGAATTCAAATCTAGCCTCAAACACTTGACACTTACTATCTGTGTGACCCTTGACAAGTCACTTAACCTCAATTGCCTAAAAAACAAGCATAACTGGGAATGAGGGAAGTCAGAAAGCTTGAAGGCCAGTTGGGATGCTCTTACAGTATTAAAAGTAATGCTTACCTTGGATAGGGTACTTTGGAGGATGCTTTTCTGCGATGTCTGTGGCCTCAATTTGAGGGTTGTTAAGGGGAGTAGGGGGAGGGCCTGTTAGGCTGCACAGTGGATAGAGTGCCAGGACTTAAGTCATGAAGACTCATTTTCCTGAGTTCAAATCTGTCTTCAGACACTAACTGTGTGATACTGTGCTAGTCATTTAATTCTATTTGCCTCGGTTCCCCATATGTTTAAGAAAAAATGAGCAAGAGAAGGAAACGGACATTTCTGTATCTCTGCCAAGAAAACCCCAAATGAGATCAAAAAGGAGTCAAGCATCTGAACAATAACAACAACAGAATAGGGAGAGGGGATTGGATATCTGTTACTGGCGTGTTTTGTGGGGCAACTGCTCAGGCTCTAATCACTTCTCACCTGACTAGTCTCTTGATTGGTCTCCCTGTCAAGCCTTACCCCTGCCCAATCCATCTTCCATACAGCCTCCAAATTAATTTTCCAAAAGCACAAGTCTATGTCATTCCCCTACTCAAGATCTTTGATTGGATTCCAATTGGCTCTAGAATCAAGTACAAACTCTTCTGCTTGGCATTTAAAGCTCTCATAATCTGGCTCCAACAATCTTTCCGGGATAATTACACAATACTCCCTCTCATGAATGCAGTATTACAATGAAACTGGATTATTTGCTATTCCCTGTATAGCTCTCTTCATCTCCCATCTCCATGCCTTTGCACAGGCTGAACCACATTCCTTGAATTCTTTCCTTCTTGATCTTGGAGACCTTAGCTCCCCTCAAGGCTCAGGTTGTGTCATAAAAGGTTGATACACCTGACACACCCATTTGTTTGTGTGGCCCCTCACCAGAAATTACTTTATATTTGTCTCATTTGTTTAACTGTATCCATGTTGCCCATCCCCAGATAGAATGTAAGTTTTCTGAGTGTGAAAAAATAATTTGCATTTGTCTTTGTATTCCCAAACAACTTAGAAGTTAACAAATGTTTGTTAAATTAAGTTGAAGTAAAACATTCTAAAGTTGCAGTCCGTATGAGCAAAGAGTCTTCTAATCTAGAGTAATAAAGGGTATGTATGGCCCACAACACCTGCATCTGGTGCACTAAAATGATTGGTTCTCCACACATGTCCATTCTAGAAGGACACATGTCCACTCTGGGAGCTCTGAGACTCAAGAGGAAACTCTTGAAGCTTCCCAAGGACAGTCTTGGATTGTAAACTGAGAGAAATCCCCAGGATGGAAGAAAAGAGCATCAATCCTAGCTGGTCTCTAGCTCCACCCTGAGTGCATAGGCTCATGCATTTAGAAATAGATGGGATCCATTAGGCCATTTAGTCCAACACCCTTATTTTGTAGATAGGAAAACTGAGGCCCATAAATGTTAAATGATCTGCCTAGGGTAACACAGGTAATAATTGTCAAAGGCAGAATTCCAGTACTTCCTCTCAATCAGTTGTGACTTGCCCAGTTCTACTACCTTCTTCCAGGAACTGGGACATCTACATCCCTTTCTAGAAACATTTGACTCCTACTCCTACCCTCTTTTGTCCTAGTCCAAGATTAGGTAATTCCCTTTTCCCTTAGTTCAGCCAGGAAAAAGCTGGAATTTTTCAAGAGGATTTTTGCTAGGAAACTAAGGTGAAATAAAGTAAAGTCAAAAGCATAGAAATGACGAATTTACAGGGCACAGACTTGTTATTCTGAGATAACTGAAGACTGAGCTTAGTTGGCTCGACTTATGGAGCACTCATCTTCTGTTATTTTCCCCTTCAGCTCTGTCTGACAGCTCTCTGATCTTTAGGACAGTTTTATTCCTTCATTTCTTGCCCTAGTCTAGCATCTGGACCTACTCTCACTAAGAACCATGTGACTTTAAAGGCAAATGCCCCCATTCCCTGAGTTTCTTTGCATTATCTCAGCTACCTCTAACAGCCTACATAAGATTCTCCTCTCTTCTTAGCTTCCTCTTGTTCACACTTCTCTCTAAATTTTTTCTTGTCTTATGGAGGCTTCCTGCTGTCAACTAATGCTCAGGGTAGCCTGAGGTGACTTACATACCCAGAACCCAATGCTGATCAGGCTTTCTTTGATTCACCTACATCTCTAGGTTTTGGCAATCTACACAGTCACTTTCTTCCCATCAAGGAAGGGGCTATTGGTAGCATCATGGGGGAGGCAATGGACCAGAGCTATAGAGGTAAAAAGGGATAAGAGGTGGCCATTGTTCCAGGGAAAGGCAAAGACATTTTCTCTAATAACAAAACATTATATAACCAGTACATTTGAGTAGGAAAGATGATGGAATCATTGTTGAGAGATATTCTTCTGAGTGCTAGAGTGAAGAGAGGGATAGAAAGAAACAGATAAAATCTGGACGCACACAGCAAGACAGTGTGTCTGCAAGGGTGCTAGGGTGTTTGTCCTTTTTATAAGCCAGAATACTCTGCTGGTCCACAGATACTTGGAGAGAGCAGGTGCTATCTGTGTCCCCCTCAGGGTGTCTCCTGAGTCTGTCATGAAGCTGGCATATTGTTCAAGAGTCTGGGCACAGTTGGCACCTTTCAAGGGCAGTCTGTGATGACTCTGCTTTCAGGTACAACAGAAAATGAACATTTGTTAGAATTCCTGGAGACTTCTTCCTCTGTTTGGGTATGTTCCACTGGACCTAAGAGGGTGACCCCCAAATCTGTGACTGTATCATTGTTGTTGCTATTCAAAGGTTTAGATTTTAAATGAGAAGATCTGACTTTGAGTCTAAGTATTAATCATTAACACTAAATGATTTGGGGCAAATCACTTAACTTCTCCTAACTTTGGTTTCTTACCTACAAAATAAAATGATAATAACTATAAAGCTTATGTCAGAGAGTGTTGGGATAATTAAATGCCATGTATGTTGAGTATTCCTAGAAATTGACATGTTGCCTTCCCACTTTTTACTTTTCTTTATATTCCTAGTGTTTAGCACAATACCTGGTATGTAATAAGTGTTAATGCATGTTTGTTGATTGACTGAATGATTGGATTAGCTTATATTTATCTTTGGTAGAGACTTTTTAGACCTGACTCAACTCCTTCATTTACAGAGATCAAGGGAGTCAAGTGACTTACCCAAACACACACAATAATTGAATCAAGATATTAATCAAGGTCCAAGACTCAAAATCCAGTGCTTTCATGATACTATACTGTCAATACTTTGCATCTGTAAAAATTTAGCAAATGAGTTACTATTCCAGTCGTATAATAGAGAAAATACTCTATGAATACAACAACCATAAATAGTTTCTACCAACAGTGAGACTCTATATATTTAGGTCAGTATATATACACTTACATACATACATATATACATCTATATGTGTGTATAGTAATAGTACTGGTAAGGGTGTATGGGATGTTCGGGGAGGATGAGCACCTCTGCTGTGAGGGCTTGCTGAGCCCTTTTCATGGCTGCTCATTCATTTTTTGTCTCTATCTTCACCCAATTCTCACCTGCGGCTCCAACAAGTTATTGTGTGCAGAGAGAATCACACCCCAGTAAAACTGTTTCAGCAGATGGACTAAACCAATTAAGGATAACCTACAGGCAGCAGACCAGTCAATGAGTTAGAGGGGTGTCAGCCCCGAGCATGTGACGACTTTCCCTGGAGGAATGGACAGATGAGAAAAATATGTTTCAGTGGCCATGAAGGTGGTAGAAACCATGCCAGCTTAGAGGTTGGTCAGATATCAAAGATACCAACAGCATCCATTGAATTCTGGGCGATCATCAGTCATCCTGACTTCTGTCCTGTCACTGGTCTTCCATGATTCAAGAAGAGAAAGTGAGGCCAACAACTTTGCACAACTGTCTCTCACTTAAATCCAATTCACACTCAAGTCAAGACATCACCATGATGTTCCTCTTTCAAAATAAAGGATGAACAACAGTAGTAGTAACAATAATGCTTTAAGGCTTGCAAAGCACTTTACCTATGAAGAAACTGAGTCTAAGAGAGGTTAAATGACAAGTCTGAGACAAGACTTAAATAATTCTTCCCGACTCCATATCTGACACTCAATCCACTATGCCATCTAGCTATCACAAGGACCCTTTCTGAGATACTGTGGGAGAGAATCATAGTCTCAAAGGGACAAATGTGCATGGTGCCATCTCTGAAGCAGAACCTTTTTTTGTGTCATAGACCCCTTTGGCAGTCTGGTGAAACCTATGGACCCGTTCTCAGAATAATGCCTTAAAGTGCATACAAGAAAATGCAAACCATTGCAAAGTAAGCCAATTATATTGGAATATAATTACAAAAACATGGAAGGGACAAGCTTATAGACCACAAGTTAGGAACTTCTGCTTCTGGATCCTCAAGATATTCCTGAATCATCTCTTGGTTATCAGCAAATACAATAAGTAGTTTTAGTCAGGGTTAGCCTGAGGCAATATTGTGGTAAAGTTGATCCCTTGGTAGAAGGTAAGCTTCCTTTTATTTTTTTCTTCTTTTTGGAGGGCAATTGGGATTAAGTAACTTGCCCAAGGTCACATGGCTAGTTTTTGTGTTAAGTGTCTGAGGCTGGATTTGAACTCAGGTCCTCCTGACTCCAGGGCTGGTGCTCTATTTACTGTGCCATCTAGCCATCCCAGCAGGTAAGCTTCTTGCTGGAAAGGATGGTTTCATTTTTTGTCCTTGTATCCCCATCTCCCAGCATAGACTCTGGCACTATGGTACATTCTGAGCGACTGCTTGTTGATTGATTATCTTCAATGTTCTTCTACTTTTTCTATATAGTACTTACTACTCTTTGAGTCACTCCCCTGGCTACCTAGAATTGCATCACTTCCTCCTTCCAACCTCTTCTTTAAATGCTCCAAACTCTGAATTTCTCTTTTCTTACAACTCAAAACCCCAAGCCAAAATGTGCTCCCAGCTGAGCTTATATATTTTTTAAATTCAATTTTATTTTATTTTCAGTTCCAAATTCCCTCTCTCCCTCCCTCAATCCCTTCCTACATTTTAAAAATATGATAAATTCATTCAAATGCAGCTATTAATGAAGAAGAACATCTAGAAGTATTTCTTCTCCCAGGATTTAGGGTTTTTAAAGCACCCACTCTATTGTATGTTATGGTAGAATTTCAGCATCAGCTACAAGCCTCTGGGGGAAGAGATGGGAAGGGCAAGCAGAAGTATCTTCCCAGAGTCTCAATGAATGCTATTTCTGACAGCCTGAAGCTACACCAAGGGTACAAATCCTTGATAGAATAATGGAATAAAAATTCTAGAAAGAACCTTGGAGATCACATGGTCTAGTCACTTCATTTTACAGATGGGGAAACTGACACCCAGAAAGAAGAAATGACTTGTCCTCCATCCTACAATTCATTAGTGACAAAGCCAGGATTAGACCCAGAGTTTCCTGGCTTTCAGTACCATCATGGTAGTGAGCACTAGAAACCTATGGTGCCTAGGAAAAAACACAGGATTTAGAGTAAAAGTGTTTGGGTTTAAGGGTTGGTTTCTGTGGCATCTTCTCTGTTACTCTGGTGAAGTCACTTTCCCTCTCTGGGTTAAAGTTCCCTTAGAGGGAGGTAGTGGGGGTACAATGGAAAATTTATTGATGCTAGGAGTCAGAGGAATAGGATTCATATTTCTCTTTAAGTGTTTATTACCTGTTGGACCTTGAGCAAATCACTTTACTCCATGGGTCCTAGTTTGTCTGTAAAATGAGGGGAAGCAAGGAAGGAAATAATCATTTATTAAGTGCCTACTATGTGTCAGGCACTGTGTTAAGCACTTTACAAATATCTCATTTGATCCTCACAGAAATTCTGGGAGGTAGGTGTTATTATTATCTGCATTTTACAGTTGAGGAAACTGAGGCAGATAGAGGTAGTGACTTGCCCAGGATGACACAGATAGTAAATGTCTGGGGTCACATTTGAACTCAGATTTTCCTAACTCCAGGCCCAGTGCTCTATCTAATGTGCCACCAGGGGTCAGATTAAATATCTCTCCAATGAAGTTACCTCCTATGATCCATAAGAATGAGAGAATTGGATTCAGTAGTGTCTAAGGTTCCTTCTGTCTCAAAAGCTCTGATCATATGACATGTGAAGGCCTGAAACATCCCAGTAGGTGCCCCCCCTTTCCTTCCTCTACATTATCTCCCCTTTTCCTCCTATGAGCCCCAGAGGTCAGGGACTCCTCTGCAGTAAGACCTCACTATCCCATAGCAGGCTATTGAGTTTCCTAGAAAGTGTTGTTAGACAGAGAGAGCAAAAGGTCAAGGAACCTGGGAATGGAAAGCAAGATTAGCCTCATATCATTCTTGAAGGCTGTTTTCCTAAAATCCTTGCTAGCTAATGAATCTATAACTTCATCTGAATGCTGAGGGGTTTGCCTGGGAATTCCAAGGAGAATATTCTCATAAATATTTTGTTACAGCCTTATTTTGTAATCATAAACGTGAAGAAAAAAGCCCAGTGGCATATCTGAGTCAAAGCAGCTCAGCTTTGTATACATTCTCACATTTATCTTAAGTTGAAAAAATATTATGTTCTGTCCTTCACCTCTCCTCAATAGACACCCCTCTCCTCCCACCCTCCACTAAAAAAAAGTGATTGAACAGCAGAACTATAGTTTCCAGGGCTAGTAGTGGCATTTCAGTCAATTCCGATCATCTAAAAGGGAAATTTAGATTCAGCATGCCCACATGAATCTTCCTTCCCAGTGAAAAGGAGAAAGAAGATCCATTGTACTTTATTAAAAGAGGGCCTGGGGAAGACATTTGTTTGGCCACAGCTGTGATTTTATTTGTAGTGTGTTGTGTCCTCAGGATACCCCATGTGAAGGACCTGAAAGCTGGCTGATCCCAGTGATATGTAGCATTGATTGGGTGCCAAGTGCAGTCTTGATTGTAATCTTTCTGGAGAATTTATTAAATAATAGTAAAGGGAGTCAATGGAAAATAAGAATGACATTAAGAGCTACTAGGGCTAAGCAGTGGGGTATAGTGAATCCAGTTCTGGCTAGGAGTGAGGAAGACCTAAATTCACATCTCAACTCTGACACTAACTATTCATATGGCCTTGCACACTTCATTTAACATTTTAGATTCAAGAAGCTCCTTAGGATTTAGCTATGTAATAGCAGGTGGGAGGTAGCATGGTTCAGTGGAAAGAGTACCAACTCTGAAATCAGGGGAACTGAGCTCAAATTCTGCTTCTAATGCTTACAACTTCTGTCACTTTGGGCAAGTCAAATCTTTCTGGGCCTGAAGACCTCTTTGTAAGTCCCAAAGTATAACATGGTGTGCTATTCATAGCAGGGAATCGATATATATTAGCTGATTATTAATTCTTTGTTTTTAGGCTATACATATACAATCATAGGAAAAGGGGAAGGGGAGGGGAAAGAGGAGGGAGAGGGGAAAGTAGGGGAGAAAGAGGAAGAAGAAAAATGCCATTTATACTCTTCTGATATTTGCTAAGTGATTTCAAAACAGCACAAGTACAGTAATACAGTTACAGATATCAAACCCATTGAAGGATTTGATATGCAGTTTAGGAGAACATGTCAGAGAGGATAAAGAAATCAGTGAATAAAAGGTATGATGCAATTTACAAGCAGTTATTAAGAGTATCCAATGTGCCAGGCACTGAGATAGGCATCGGGATACAAGTACAATGAATGAAACAATCCCTACTAGCAAGCAGATTTCCTTATAATGGGGAGACAAAAAGAATATAAATAATTTACACAGAATAAATATAAAGACAATAAATATAAAATAACTAAAAGGGAGTTTGTTAGGAAAAGCACTAACGGGTACAGGGGTGGGTGTAGGGTTGAGTAGCAGTAAACATTTCATGCACACAGTGGTTCTTGTGTGGCTCTTGAGCTGTCATAAAAGAAGAGAAAGATTCTATTAGGTAGAAATAAAGAGTGAGTGCAGTTTAGACACAGAAGATGGCCATAGCAAAAGTACCAAGAAAGTAGATTGTATCTGAAGAATAAGGACAATTTGGGTCATAGAATATGGGAAGGAGAATAATGTATATTATAGTTGGAAAGATAGGTTGAGGTCTATTTGTAAAGGGCTTTTTTTTTTGCCTTTTAAAAATTTTATTTATTTGTTTTTAGTTTTCAACATTCACTTCTATAAGATCTTGAGTTCTAAATTTTCTCCTACTCCTTCTGCTTCTCCTCCCCAAGACAGCATGCAATCTGATATAAGCTTTATAGGTATTAGAGATATTTCCACATTATTCATGTTGTAAAGAAAAATTAGAACCAAAGGGAAAGAACACAAGAAAGAAGAAGCAAAATAAAAATAGTACATTTCAGTCTGCATTCAGACTCCCTAGTTCTTTCTCTGGATGTGGATGGAATTTTCCATCATGAGTCTTTTCGAATTGTTTTAAATCCTTTCATTGCTGAGCAGAGCTAAGTCTATCAAAGCTGGTTGTCACGTAATGTGGCTGTTACTGTGTACAGTGTTCTCCTGGTTCTGCTCATTTCACTCAGCATCAGTTCAGGTAAGTCTTTCCAGGATTTTCTGAAGTCTGCCTGCTCATTATTTCTTATGGAACAATAGTATTTCATTATATTTATAAAGTACAACTTGTTCAGATAGTCCCCAACTGATGGTCATCCCCTGAATTTCCAATTCTTTGCCACCACAAAAAGAGCTGCTATAAATATTTTTGTACATGTGTGTCTTTTTTCCCATTTTTATGGGAACACAGACCTTTGGGACATAGACCTAGTAGCACTATTGCTAGATCAAAGGGTATATGCAATTTGATAGCCCTTTGGTACAATTCCAAATTGCTCTCAAGAATTGTTGGATCAGTTCACAACTCATAAGACGATGTATTAGTGTTCCAATTTTCCCACATCTTCTCCAACATTTATCATTTTCCTTTTCTGTCATGTTAGCCAATCTGATAGGTGTGATGTGGCACCTCAGAGTTGTTTTAATTTGCATTTCTCTAAAAATAGTGATTTAGAGCAGTTTTTCATATGTCTATAGATAGCTTTAATATCTTCATCTGAAATCTCCCTGTTTGTTTGATGATTAATTCTTTAAAAAGACAATAAATCATCAAAACAAAATCAAATGAAACTCTAAGACAAGTCTTCTGTTTCAAGAACACTGAATATCTGTGAAAACACCAATAGCAAGACCAAATAGAATGTAATCATTGCATATGCTATTGAGAAATTCTAACTGGTAGATGAAGGTTAAGTGTCATCTCTGCAGAGGCTTTTCCTGATACTCATTTTCTCAGCTTTCTGCCACTGGCTTCAGGCCAGATTTGTGCTTGGGAAGCATAGTGCTACAGGCCTGTTTTGGTTCATTTTTTAAAAACCGCCAGTTTTGTTCGTTTGCATATTGTTTTGCATATATTTGCATACAGGCCACAAGGAAACCTCCCCCTAAGTCATAAAAATGAGCTATGGTAATTGCACTGAAGCGATTCAGCCCACCCTCCTTCATGCATTGAAACTGATTTTTAAGATGATCAGTTGAAGCTTAGTTGGCAATCGTAAGAGAATAGTGACTGCAAAGAATAGGCACTTACACACATACACACACACACACACACGCACACAGACACACACATATACACACACACACAAATACTTTTTTCATGTCATACTACCTCCATTCTTGGAAGGTGATCTGCCGAAGGACAGTTTATAGATCTCTTCCGTACATGGGGGATCCCTAAAGGCAAAAGATTGTCACGTTCTTTTGACGGGGTGCACCCCAACTACAGTATATAATTAAGAAACATGCTAACCACTTGCTCTCCTTCCAAGAAGAACAAAGAAAAAAAATGGGAATATAATGTATCAAGAGAGGTTTGGTTAGACATAAACAAAACTCGTTAGAACAGGTGACCAAAAAGACTTATGAAATGGAAGGCATGGAGATGTTTAATAAACAGAATTTGTGTCTTTTAAAGTATATGTTGTCTGGACACAAGAAGCTAGCCCAGATAACTTCCAACCCCAAGTTCTTCTTGCCTTGAACTCTGACTCTGGGCCTCTCTGCACACATTTTTATTAGGTAGTCAAGTATTTATGAATATATTCAATTGTTTAGAGCATTGAGCTGAATGCTGGGAAGAAACAAAGTTTGGATGAGTCACTAGTACTTAGCCTCATAGAACTGGGAGTCTTATAAAGGAAAGCACACTCACATGGATTGCTATAAGATACACTATTTCATGTTAAGTTAATTAGCAAGACGAACTAAGTACAGTGGGTGATTTCACTGGGCTGGGGACTGGCATCCCTAACTCCTGCTGACATGCTAAAGGCCAAAAGAATTTTAAATAAGAAAACACTAGACCAATCACTTGACCAAAAAAGGTGGAAGGTATTTGGAAACATTTTAAGGAGGAAACATCTCAGGCTGTTTTATTGCTTGAAAAAATTATAATTGCCCATCCAATTGATTCTTTGCTGGATCATCATTTATCTCTCACTTTCTACCATTCTTGTCCCCAAGGCTCCATCCTGAGGCTTCTTTTCTTCTTTTTATAGTCTCTTTCTTGGTAATTTCATCTTCCTTCTGTGGGCTTAATGATTATCTCTGCTCAGATGTCTCATAAATATGTGTGTGTGTATTCTCTCACATATCCACTATTCGAGCTAGTGATCTCCTCAGTTCTCATGTATTCAATTACCCTCTCTATGAAGATAATTCCTAAAGTTCTATATCTAACCACAGTCTTTCTACAGAGCTCCAGTGCTAAATCACTAACTCCCCTTTGGTCTTCTTGTATTGAACGTTCTGAAGGCATCTCAAACTCAGCGGGTACAAAACAGAATTCATTATCTTTACTTCAGATCATTTCTCTAACTGTTGAGGGTACCACCATGTTATCCATAATCCAGACTCACAGCTGACCTACCATATTCAACTCCTCTTTTGTCACACATTTCCAACTGGCTCTCACATCCCATTGTTTCTACATTTTCTATCTCTCCCTCTCATATGTGTGCGTGTGTATATGTATATGTATATGTACGTGTATATGTACGTGTATGTGTATACATAGATACATATAATCTCCACTCACATAACTATCATGCTGGTGCCCTCATCATATCTCAATTGCAATAATCTTCTGATTCATTGCTCTGCCTCAAGTCTTTCCCCACTCCAATATATCCTCCATTTGTCACTCAAAATGACTTTCCTAAAGCAATGTGTTACACCCAAACCCCACTAAATAAACTCCAGAGACTTTTCGTTAACTTTAAGTTAAAATATATATAGAAGGACCTAGTATGCTATGGTTCATGGAGTCATGAAGAATCAATGACTGAAAGACTGAACAACAATAACAAAAATTAACTCCTCTGTTTGCCATTTAAAGTTCTCTGTAACTTGGCTCTTTTTCCAGTCTTCTTACACTTTACTTCCCTCCACACAACCTATTTGCTGTTCCTCACATAGGATACTTGGCCTCCCAAATTTGTTTCTTTGAGCTCGGGGTACCTCATACTTGGAATATTCTCCCTCCTTATCTGCACCTTTCAATTTCCTTGCCTTTTTTTAAGACTCAGTTTGAAGGGGAGTTATTTTTGAGCTTCTGTTGTTTGCCTACTCAAGTTTCTAGTGTTGGTGTTGTTCAGTCATTACAGTCATATCTAACTCATTCTGACCCCATTTGGGGTTTTCTTGGCAAAGATACTAGAGTGTTTTGCCAATTCCTAATTCAGCTCATTTTACAGATGAGGAAACTGATGTGAACAGCTAGTAAGTGTCTGAGGCCAGATTTGAACTCAAATCTTCCTGACTCCAGGCCCAGTACTCTATCTACTATACCATCTAGCTTTCCTATCCTCTTCTTACCAAGCAGAAAAATATATGGAATTAACATTGTATTTGCAAACTATACTTTCCTCCCCTTTGTCACCCTGATAGGTCTAGTTGTAAGGTCTTTTCTCAGTAGGGTTATCCAAACCTTAATCAGTAACCAGAAAAAAAGTCGGTCAGAAAGGAAATCAGTAATCACAAAGGAATGAATTATTGGGGCCATATGAAGTCTTTTATTCAAGTACAGCAGACTATGGTTCAGGAAAGATAAAGAGAGAAGGTAGGCAGTAGGGTGTGGTGCTTACAATGCTGAGACCAGAGATGTTGGCTGAAAGCACTACTGTGTATCACCTTTCAGACAGGCCAACCCACTACTGCCTGTGTCACCTAAAGTACCCTTGCATCTAGGTGCATGAGCATGCATACCTTTTCTTTCCTTAATCCCTTTGTACCTTTCCCCCTTCCTTGCAAATAGCACCCATAGGACTCTTTTTTTAATGAGCAATCTTAGCTTGGAGAAAGAGCAAAAGTATCAGGAACTGAAAATGAGTGAACACAGTATATGTTTGAAGGTACTTGAAAGGCTCATATATGGCATAGGGATTCACCTTGCTATGCTTGATCTCAGAGGGCAGAACAAGGAACAATGGATGATAATTTCACAGAGGCAGATTTAGGCTGGGGTCAGGAAAACCTTCCTAACAATTAGAGCTAAAGGGGTTGCCTGTGGAGGGAATGACTTCCCCTTACTCAGAGTATTCAAGTAAGGAGAGGATGGACAGCTGTTGTAAAGGACACTCTTGGTTATACCAGGAATTCTCTAATTGAAATGTCTTCCTATTTCTATTGTATTTAAACCTTAAAGACATCATCATCATCATTATCATCATCATCATTTGTCATCATCACTACCACTACCACCACAATAGCAACAGCAACAATATGATTCCTTTCCATTTATGTAAATCCTTTCTTTTGTAAAGTAGATTTTTATTGATATATTTTGTCTTTAATATTACCTAGATGGATATCCCCCTGTAGTCCTCTTCTTCCCTCCTCTCAGAAAGCCATCCTGTATGTATGCAGGTATGTGTGTATATATGTATATATAAATGTGTTTAAGAAAAAGAGGAAGAGAAAAGTATTCAATGAAACCAATCAATACATTTTTAAAAATTTTATATGTGATGTTAATGTGATGTCTAATTTTATGTGATGTTCTGCAACTGTGGACACCCTCCAATCACACCCTATCCCAACCCCCAAAAAGGACTGGGGTGAGATGCCTTTTTATCTCCTCTTTGGGGACAAGGTTATTCTTTATAATTTTTAAACATAAATTTAGTTTTGTGGTTGTTATGCTCTCCATTTATATTGTGCAATCACTGTGATTCCCCCACCTTACCCTGACTCTGCTTATTTTACTTTGCATCAGTTCATAGAAGCATTTCCTCGTTTCTCCATACTCATCATGTTCATCATTTGTTCCAGCATAGCACAGTAATGTTCCATGACATCCACATTCCACAATTTGTTTAGCCATTACTCAATTAATGGGCATCTACTTTTTTTCCTATTTCTTTGCTACTGTGTAAACCTTTTCAAAGCACTTCCACTTTTTGTAATCCCATTTTATCTCATAGCATGCATGCCCTATTGACTCAGGTAGGAAATAGGATATTTTGCCTGAAATCATAGCAAGATAATAACCTCAAGGAGGGAATTTCCTGGCTCTTTGAATTGAGTCGCATATTTATTGTAGAACTGTTGTTTTGTTGTAGTTTTTTTCTGTCTCCTTATATAACATGCATTTGCTCTTGAGTAAATATTGATTCTCTTATAGTCAGTGTTAGTGGTTTAAGATCCAGAAAAATAATCAGCCTGGTAATCAGAACTGCTTCAGTGCATGGAAATGAGTGTGTCTGCATTAGCCTCTCTAGACAGAAGGGAGGGGGACTGACTGCATGGGCTAGAGACATCCCAATCACCACTAGTGCAACTACAGGCTGAAAATGTTCATTTGTTTGTTTTTCAGATTCTCTCAATGAGAGAAATACACATTTATTTCTTTAAAAATAAATCTGTATTTATATCTTTTGTTTTTATGTAAGCTACATTTCCTAATGCTTTTCCCTCCCAGAGAAATATCCCTAAAAATAACAATTAATAGTAGTAATAATAGTAAAACAAAGAGAGTTGCAAATATGACATTATAATAAATTTTCTACATGTTAGTCTCCTACCTATGCAAAGAAGCAGGAGGGATGGAAGAAGTGCCATCTCGTGTCTCTTCTTTAGGACTTGGCCACTATAATTTTATAATATTCAGTTTCGGGTTTTTGTTTATTTGTTTGTTTGTTTTGCTGTTTTTGTTCTTTCCATTTGCATTGTTGCAGTCATTGATGATATTGTTTTCCTGGTTCTGTTTAGTCCATTTTGTATCGGTTCATTTTTTCCCATTCTTCTCTTTTCTCATATTCACCATTTCTTATAGCATTATAATATTTTATTACATTGATGTGCCACAATTTGTTTATATATTTCCCAAACAAAAGTTAACTACTTTATTTCCAGTTCTTTGCTACTACAAAAAGTGATTCTATAAATATTCTGGTGTATATAGAACCTTTTTTTTTTTTGTCATTGCCCCCCACCCCCCTTTGGGAATCCATGCCTAGTAGAAACACATTTTTTGAAGTGTTTTATATGAATGTATCTAGCACAGATCCTCCACTTAAATCCCATGTTAATCTCCCATTGTGTCATGGAAGTGACTTTGCTTTCTTTAAACTTATGCAAGTGAGATACAATCCCTGAAGACCTGGAAAGAATTGAAGCAACAACCAACTAGCTAAGTTCAGACAGGCTACTGCCAGAATGTTGGTGAGGAATTAGTTTGACCTTTATATGAAATTGCACTTTTATATACCTTTTTGTTTCAGATCAAAATAATGCAATACAGATTATCTGATTTACCCTTTTAAATGTTGATTACCTCATCTGAAACAGATCTATAACTAGGGTGGGTCAATGGGCTCTGACTCAAGAGTGCTGAAATTTTATAGGGCACTGCCAGAAACTGTAATCTTCTAGAAGGACGGGAACAAATATAAGGGGGGAACATTAGCATAAGGATAATAGATAAGTGCTAGTCATGACTCTGTCCTCAGACAACATCTTTACTGCTGTCTCATTCAGAGACAGTGTACACCTCCAGGCTTCTAATATATATATATATATTTTTAATCTGGGGTCAATGCCTGTCAGCCCAGGCCTGCCCATACTCAGCAAGTAGAATATAACAACAGTTGAACACTCTGAGTGTCATCACTTATTGGTGCTGCTATTTGATGTCTCAGACTCTGAACCCTGCTTGTTTAGAGCAAAGATGACCCTATAATCTAGCCAATATGTTGACTAGATTATATATTCTGCCTCAAAGGATTATTATAAGGCACAAAGGAGAGCCTTTATAATTTTTAAAATTTATATTATTTAAAAGTTGTTTCTAGAGGGGCGGCTAGGTGGAGCAGTGAATAGAGCGCCGGCCCTGGAGTCAGAAGGACCTGAGTTCGGAGCAGGCGTCAGACACTTAATCCACACAAACAAAAACCTAGCCATGTAACCTTGGGCAAGTTACTTAACCCCAATTGACCTAAAGGGGCGGCTAGGTGGCGCAGTGAGTAAGAGTGCTGGCCTCGGAGTTGGGATGACCCGAGATCAGATCCGGCCTCAGAAAATGAGCACCCACGCATAAATAATGACTAGCCGTGTAACCTTGAGCAAGTTACTTAACCCCAATTGCTTTAAAAAAAAAAAGTTGTTTCTATATCATCTTTATTTCTATATACATCCCTATTCCCTCCCCTACACAGAGAACCATACATTGTTAAAATAAACAAATAAAGAGAAGGGGGCGGAAAGCAGTTCAACAAAACTAATCAGCATTTTAACCACGTCTGGTGGTCTATGTAATGCTCCTTACCTATATCCATGATGATGTATTTTCTTTTTTTTTCTGGATCTTAATACATTCATATTAGACATTAGTCCAATTACAAAGGTGTATTGTACTAGGTGGGATGAAAGATGGTAAAGAAGAAATAAAACCAAACCATGAAAAGAAAAAGATCATTTAGTTTGCTTCCATCAGGATTCAGGCTCAGTTCTTTCTAGTTATATCTCTGGATGGCACATTTCTCTTTCTTGAGTCTTTCGGGATTGACTTATATCACTGCATTGCTAAAAAGAGTCCAGTCTGTCATAGTTGGTCATCACACATATGATATATCTGTGATTATATACAAATTTCTTCTGATTCTACTCTTCTCACTCAGCACCAGTTTGTATAAGTCTCTCCAGGTAATGATGAAATCCGTCACCTCCTCGTTTCTTATAGCACAATAATATTCCATTACATTCATATACCACAACTTGTTTAGCCATTCCCCAATTGATGGGCACCCCTTTAGTTTCCAATTCTTTGCAACCACAAAAAGGGCTGCTATAAATATTTTTGTACATATGGGTCTTCTTCCCACTTCTATGATCTCTTTGGGATATAACTCTAGAAATGGTATTGTTGGGTCAAAGGGTATGAAATTATTTATAGTCCTTTAGGCATAATTCCAGATTGCTCTCCAGAATGGTTGGAGAAGTTCACAACTCCACCAGCAATGTATTAGTGTTCCAATTTGTCCACATCCTCTCCAGCATTTGTCACTTTCTTGGTTTGTCATCTTAGCCAATCTGACTGGAGAGATGTGGTATCTCAGAGTTGTTTTGATTTGCATTTCTCTAATCAATAGTGATTTAGAGCATTTCTTCATATGCTTATAGATATCTTTAATTTCTTTCTCTGAAAACTGC